>JAODAL010025147.1:0-59210 GCA_025379985.1 Phyllomedusa bahiana
GCTGCGCGGCGAGGACTCAGGCGCATGACGCGGGACAGCATGGCCGCCGCCATGTTCTGTGGGTCTGCCATCAGCTCCCGGCTTGCCGGAGTTAGGCGGCACACGGGCGAAAAAGGATTCAATATCCCCCTGGGACGACGGGGATTGGGGCAGGAGCTTAGCAGCCCTTTTTCTGGAATTCTTCCCCATTCTAATCCGCCGTCGCTAGCCACTTTAAGATGTAAAAGCACGGAGCCCTGGAGATGTGCGTCCTCACTGCTGCATGGCCAAGACACGCCCCCATGTATCGTTTTTTACATAAATGTGAAGATCAAGAAAAATTAATTCACTTTTATGTAGGGTAGAGGTAAATTTTATACCCCAAGGGGAGTTATTTAAAAATTCCACAAATAATTTAAAAGTTTCTTCACTGCCACCCCAAATAAATACCAAATCATCTATATAGCGCTTGTAATAAATAATGTTTTTAAAAAAAGGGTTTGTAGGGCTACAAATAAAAGACTGTTCAAAAATGCCCATAAAAAGATTGGCCAGCGACGGGGCAACCCTAGTCCCCATCGCTGTCCCCACCTGCTGGTGGTAGTGGGTACTACCATATGTAAAAAAATTATTTTTTAAAATTAGTTCGAGTCCCTTCAATAAAAACTGTTTAAAATCTGCAGTAAAAATAGATTCTTGGTCTAAAAAAGAAGAAACGGCTTCTAAACCCAGTTCATGTCGGATATTTGAATAAAGTGCTGTAACATCTAGGGAAGCTAAAAAATAATTTTCATCCCATGACATGTTAACAAGATCCCGTAAAACTGAGTCGGAACCTTTTAAAAAACTGGGGAGCCTTTCTACTAACGGCTGCAGCTGTAAATCTATAAAATGTGATAAATTAGATAAAAGTGCATTCACTCCGGAGATAATAGGGCGCCCAGGAGGGTTAATAGAATCTTTATGGACCTTAGGCAGGTGATAGAAAAAAAGGAGTAGAAGGTTTATCTACTGTTAAAAAAACTTTTTTCATCTTTCGTTATAATATTTTTCTCAAAGCTCTGATTAATAAAGTTAGCATATTTTTCTTTCAATTGCTTATGTACATCGGGAGATACTTGTTTATAATAAAATTCATCTTTCAATATTCTTTCTGCCTCGTCGTTATAAGCACAATAGTCCTGTACAACGACGGCTCCCCCTTTGTCCGCACTGCGAATTACTATATCGGTATTATTAGATAATTCTTTCAAAGTATGTTGTTCCTTCCGACTCAAATTTACTTTGGAAGGTAATTTCTTTTGTATTTTCCTCAAATCCTCGGTGACCAAGTCTAAAAAGACTGGGATAAAGTTTCCTTGTGAGAGAATCGGGTAGAATTTTGAAGGGGGCTTGACACGTTGTCCCAACCTTCCATTGACAGATGGTTCAATGGGATCATTAGAATCCGTTTTATTAAGTCTTTTTTTATTGAAAAACCGCTTTAGGGTCAATTTTCTAACGAACTTATGAATATCCTGAAAGACTAAAAAATCATGAATTGAGCTGTCTGGGCTGAAACCCAAACCTTTGCGTAGTAAACCTTCTTCAATAGCCGAAAGTTTATATTTTGATAAATTAAATATCTTTCCTTTATTGTCTACACCTCCTTTTTTCCAATGTAAAGTTCTTTTTTTAATAATCTTTCTCAAGGCATTATATCGAACTTTGTATGTTTTTCTACTGTTAATTCCTCTATTTCCTCTGGATTTTGTTTTCTTTTTCTGTCCAGCAGAGGTCTGGGGGAATGGGTGCTCAATATAAGCTGAGGCTTTAGATCCTCCTCTACATGTTTGAATACATTCAGTGTGGGGTTCATGCCTAAAAAAGACTCCGAAGTGTGTGTATTTGAATGAATAACTGGTGTTTGTGATCCTAAAATATTGGTGGCGTCAGGTGAATAATTTTTAGTGAGATCTATAATTGGTGTGACTACAGGAAGGGGGAGTGTATCAGGTAATAAAACTGTGGGTAGCTGTGAATTAGAGGAGTGGATAATCCTATTATTGAAATCTACATTACCTATACCAGAAGGGGGTATTTGTGTGGAGTGAGACTGTAAAAGAAGTGAAGGAGTATTGGTAAGAGTAGATGGTTGTGCTAAAATAGAATCATTGAGGGAATCATGTGTAGTGAAGTCCGCATTAATAGTAGTATCAACGGTATCTATAATATCCTTTGGATGGTTAAGTCCAGGATTAGAGGACGCTGAAATTTGTTCCCTATCTTTTATAGCCTGATCTATCCTCTTTAAAAGGTGTGGGAACTCCAAACTTAGATCGCTATTATGATTTATTTCAACAAGTCTGGAGGGAACTTTGTTAATGTCCCTTTCGTTTTTCTTTGTATTATTCGTTACTTTTTTAAATTAGAGTTAAAGAACAAACGGGGGCTAGACTTATCCATATACATTCTTTTATTATTATTGTGGGTTGAACTTTTACTATTAAGCCTTGATCTAGGGGGATAAAATTTCTTAACCTCCTCACTATACTGTTTTGGTCTGACTATCATTTCTGATGTGGTAGCCGTATCATTATTTTGTATCTCCATACTTTGTGGATTATCATCTATTTGTTGAGGATTTTCATCTGTTTGTTGGGAACGTCCCGGGTTATTTCTCCTGGGTACTAGTTGGGGGTTAAGTTTGTTGAATCTGTCCCTCCTTAATTTATGCAGTTTTTTATTAATAACATCTAGCTCATTTCATTTCAGATTATTCACCATCCTTTGCTCTAAATTACTAAACTCAGGATGGGATCTGAAATCCGAAATGGCTATAAGGTTTTTTTCAACTTCATTCTCTAGAGAAACACAATTATCTTTCCTTTTGTTAACTAAAATGGTCATCAAATTTACAGAGCAAATATCCAAAGTGTTTTGCCACAGATCATTAAAAATTACATCATTGTCAAAGAAGGGATTTGGTTTAAAAAATTTTAAGCCTTTTGGGACTAATTTTTCTTGTATATATATTTCTAAAAATTTGGCATCTATTTGTTGAAAGCTTTCAGAAATTAAACATTTTTCTAAATTTCGTGAAATACCAAAGAGAGTACGAGTTTCCTCCTCAGTGAAGTCTCTATGTTCATTAGTATTGATAGACGTCTCCTGTTGGATGTTAGTTCCAGAGATCAATCTGTCCATTAATAGGTCCCTTGTGGTTTGTCGGTGCTGAAGATAATCCATTCTTGTTGGAAATGCACTCAAAAGAATGGAAAAAAACTCACAATAGTGTTATACAGTTGCAACAAACTTTGTCCGTTATAAATGAAATAATCGCTCACCTTTAAAGGCTGTACTATAGCACCGTACAGCTTGGTTAAATGGCTTATTCCTTATGCAGGAAACAGCAGGAGAGTGGGAAGAATGAATGCCACTCTGAATAACAAAATTATGAAAGCTAGCACATAAACATTTCTTACATTTCCCGAGGTCCTACCCATTGCAATCAATTCTGTCAGAAATACCCCTAGGCAGCCCCACTTGTCTCACTCCTTATGAGATAGTATTCTCAGGCCCGCCCAGATTAGGGAGGTTTCACCCACAGCAGTTGAGTGCAGGAAATGATAGCCTTGTAAAATATGTTATAAATCTATGTAATGAATTTAAACTAATCCCTGCCATAGTGTTCTCCTCCCTTCCAGATCCAGACTCTGATCAAAGCTACAACATGGTGACTTTGTGTGGGTGCAGAAACACGTCAGAGATTCTCTGGAGCCCAGATTTCACCATACCAAGTACTCCTGGTGTCCCCAACCTCAATGAAACTTGAAGGAAGACCCACCTGGGTGAATGCTTCACACTGCAAGAAAGTGACTGCGACCAATAAATCATTATGAACTTTTCCCTTATCCTTTCATATGTTTGTCTAGTCTGGATGTGTGTAGAAATGCAAGAGGGCCAACCAAGGGGGGTGTCTGATGAATTCAAAGCTAGGGATCAGGTCAAAGCAGGGTTTGAATCACTTACGCCCCAGATAACAATCAACAAAGGCATGGACTGGGTAAATTGCATCTATTATAATCAACAGAGGTTTGATAATTACACCCGAGATGCCTTACAAGATATAGCTAAACAATTAAGAGCCACCTCCATCATGACTTTCCAGAATCATTGAGGGTTATGAGATTGTAAACAATCCATAGATTGCCTCTGCCGGGGACTACTCTGAGGTGGCACCTGGCGGTCATTGGCTAAAGCCATCCTTACCATCAAAGGCTCTGTGAAGATCCAGCGGTCGCTTGGTTACGCCCCTTGGAGCAAGCCTGACAGTGGTTCAGTGGGTTCAACACCCGCTCCACCTGTTCACCCTGCTGTCTAAGGAGAGTGACCTTTACCCATTCTTGTTCAGTTTAGGGAAGAGCATCAAGCATCATTCACGCTCTAGGGGGCAGCGTTAGAACAGATTCTGATGTTTTTAGGGGGGACTGTCAAGTTGGTAATTTAAGGAAAAAACATCAAAAGTCTGTTTCATCATAACATTCTTATTAAGCTCATTAGATAGTTTGTTTAAACTGCTTTTACTGCTATACATCCTTATCGAATCAGATATCTCTCACACAGCTTTCCTTGAGACAGATGCAGTGTCTGCTCCTCCCCCCCAGATGATACAGAGGAGAGTTTGGGAATGTGTCTTATCAGCTAATGCTTCATACGTACATACAAATTATAACTTGTCTCTTAGCAACCACCAATTAACCAATCATGTAGTGATAGAATAGTCATGTGATTGAAAAGTTCTATTGGAGTGTAATTTACTGTGATTAAAGCAGATTTATGTCCCAAACGGAAGGAGTGGGTCGTACTTCTCGAGCTCCGGCTGTCAACAGCTGTAATAATAATATAATTCGGAGGAGGCATTTCATTGGATAAAGGAGTGGAACAAAGATAATTTCCACACCTGATTTTATCATCTTGACAATACCAATACAAACAGTGACTATATTAAAAACCACTGCTTAGTAGACTAGCCTTTCGAGCGAACTTTACAAAAAAGCACTAAGGCTAAAATGCTCATTTAGTCCAGCTGGGGCCAAGGTGTTCATATTATATCCAAGCCGCCTCTCGTTGGAGGAGGCGTGCCTCCAAATTTTGACCCTCCCTCACTCTGACCTCTTCTAAAATACACCACACTGAAATGAGAATGAGGAAAAAAGAAAGAAATATGGTGAAAGGCCATTCTCTCGACACTTTAGTGAGTTCAATCACAACATTTCAGAATTACGGTGGTATATTTTAGAAGAGGTTAGGGTCAAAATTTGGAGGCACGCCTCCTCCAACGAGAGACAGCTTGGATATATACTATGAACACCGTGGCCCCAGCTCTACTAAATGAGAATTTTAACCTTAGGCTATGTTCACACGGCTTATTGCGGCGCATATAGTACGCAATGCAATACGCCGGGTGTTTTGGAACCACACGCTGATCAGCGTGTAATTCCAAAGCATGGGGTGAGGGCCAGCCCCATAAACATGCATTGTCAGCGGCACATTGCTAACAACTGACATGTCAATTCTCCCCCCGCGCGTACAATACGAGCGTATTGTACGCACCGGGAGACGACGCATAATCCATAGCTCTCTATGACAGCTATGAATTACCATAATTACGGTGCGCATTTCGCCCCTTTTAATGCGTAATACATGCCGAAATGCGCAACGAAACACTTGCCAATCTAAGCCGTGTGAACATACCCTTAGGGCTTTTTTGTAAAGTTCGCTTGAAAGACTAGTCTACTAAGCAGTTGTTTTCAATATAGTCACTGTTTGTATTGGTATCATGTGATGTTTTATGTGTTATGAATTGTATAAAAGGAGGTTGCAAAGTCGAACATGCGTGCTTGAGAAAGGGGAGGGGCTTCCCCGAAATGTTGCACATTTGTGTGTGTGGCTACTGCCTGCCTGTGGAACTCCACTATTGGGCTCTGAAATGCCACGGATGGCACTGGAGATATAACAGCGTTTCATTTGGACTGACTGGACACCACTGACTATCACTTTATACCAAAAGTAACATGTTTTATGTAGAGTGAATTCCGCATGTTGTAGATTGGCATGGTGAATAAATAGAACTTTATATATTATGGTGCATACCTGCATTTCTTGAAAGCTGAAGGGTTGGCATCAGTGCACATCACCTGACTCTACAGAACCTATAGCACATTTTAACAAATTATTATTTTTATGTCTAGTATATCAGGCTTTTCAATTATAAAAATTTTTTTTTTTTACAACGTTCAAAGAAAAAGATACAAATGGTGGCACACTAAGTAAACACATTGAAAGCATAGCTTTTTGGCTCATCGGTTTTTTTCACAACCTACTGAAATATAAATAGCTTTCACAACGTTATCTCGCATTATCTTTACCAAGTAGATCTCAAGACCCTCCAAAACTAAACCTCACTAAGGTTGTCTACCTTTTTATGAGCTTGTACTTCAAGTAATAGTATTATCAACAAAATATATCTCCATGTTAACAATGGTCATCTTCCATGGTTACTTGAAAACTATACTTTTCAGTCTCTGCTACCCAATTCCGCAGCATGACCACACTGGCAGCATTATTGGCTGTCTGTAAGGCATGACTCTCTAAGAGGGAGGGCCCAAGGGAGGAACAGCAACTTAAGCAACAGCAGGGCTGTTTGATATCATAGTGTATGTAAAGTAAGTGTGTGTAAATGTACTGTTTGTATGCGTATACTGTGTGTATATCTATTGTGTGTATGTGTTGTGTATATGTGTATACGGTGTGTATACTGTGTATATGTGTGTATATATACTGTGTGTACTGTGTATTAATTAATACTGGGTGTATATGTGTGTATATACTGTGTATTTGTATACTATGTGTGTATACTATGTGTATACTGTGCATATATACTGTGTGTGTATGTATATACTGTGTGTATGCACTGTATGTGCGTATATATATTGTGTGTATATATATTGTATGTATGTGTGTATATATACTGTGTGTATGTGTATATGTATGTGTGGTGTATGTGTGTATACTTATTGTGTGTATACTGTGTATATATACTGTATGTGTACATACTGTGTATGTGTATATATTCGATGTGTATACTGTGTGTGTACATATACTCACAAAAAGTTAGGGATATTTCGCTTGGATGAAACTTCAGGATGGACATAATATTTTGTGAAATGTTTTTTAAATGAACTAAATGAGACCATATCTTAACTTTACAATGGGTTACTTATCTTTGGGCGGCAAACAAAGTATTTGGGCGCCAGTTGATGGGTTTGGAAGTCCCTTTAAATATCAAAATAATTTCAACAGCGCTCCATTGATTCAAATGGCAAGTGAAAGTTTATAACTACAAATCCAGTGTGCTCCATTGAAAAGATATACTTTATAGTGACAGAAAATGAAAATGGGAAGGTTGCCCATATAATAAAAATATATATAGTGTAACCTGTATCTTGCTTAAGAAAAACGTCCAATAACAGCACCGTAACAAACTAGTAAACCCTATGCCTCCCGGGGCAAGTAATCCAGCTAGATTTTATATATTTTTTGTAAGGCCCAGAAGGGCAAGGTGGTGAATGATGTATACATAGGCCCCAGAGTTGGTGAGACTGATGCAAGTCACCGAGAAACCTGGCCTTGGTGAGGCAGCTGCGGTAGGTGGTTGGCATACGTTTAGCAGTGTAGTTTAGCTGTGGAAACACAGCTTAGTCCGGGACGGCTTTTATCGGAAGAAGTTGAGTGGGTAACTGCTCCCCGTGGTCCAGTGCCAGGATTTGGTTGGTCTATATAAGTCAGCTAGTTAGCTGACTGGGTGTGTCTGCTATTACAGGCCAGGAAGTTTGGGCCTAAGGGGCTACACCACAGCACCAAGACGGTAGTAAGGAAATAAGGAATACTACTGTTTAGTTAGCGCTCAGACGAGCAGGATTTTATTTTGTATATTGTTGTTTTCACATACGTCTTTTTTCTGCCATCTGCCAATAAACGCCGGACCAGTACCGTGCTTAAGTACAAAGGCTGTCTGTGTCTCACTTGCCCTGGGACTTTGCTATTCCACCACGCTGACCCCCTTACAAGTTGGTGGAGGATGCGGGCATATGTTTAGCGTGTAAACTCCTGGGAGTACGACCAGAACAAACCTGCACAGTCGCAAATGTACGACCTGTTTCATCTGACAAGCAAGTGACTGCAGCCGGAGGAGCTTATGTCAGCGCAGATCGTGGAATGGGTGGTGTGTGACGTTTCGATCCTCCTAGATTTGTTTACCAAAAAGAAAAGATCATAGGAAATTTCATAGTACAATCGGAATTTAAGAAAAAAACATCTAGACAACAATTTTTAAATACACAAAGGAAGGGTACATTTACATGTTTAGCATGTCAGAATTTTAATGCCATCATTAAATGGGATAAAATATCTCAGCCAATGAAATGTTTTCCAATATATATTAAAGGTTTTTATACTTGTAATACCAATAATGCGATTTATATGCTGAAATGTCCATGCGGCAAAATCTACATAGGACAAACAACTAGAGCCGTACGCATTACATTAAACAAACACAGATCTCAGATTCGCTTACATAAAACTAGAATGGAACGGGCAGAAGTTATGAAAGAAACAGGGGTTAATATAGGTGCAAACCTTAAAAAGTTTGGTGAATCCTCCATTGCCAGGCATTTCTATGAGACTAAGCACAACATATGTGATTTGAGGTGGTGCATCCTTGAAACTGTTAAGAATGATGATCCGGAGATAGTTAAACAACACTTATTACAGCGGGGAGTTTACTGAATACATAAAATGGATGCTTTTATGCCAAAAGGCATGAATAAAGAATGCTGATGGAATGTATTTGTGTAAAATCATAATTATGGATATCTATCTACACTGCTAATGAAAGAAACGTATTATATGACACCTGCACAGTAAGTAGAGCAGGCGCAGTGTGAGGTTTTGGTTTTAAGGTTTCAATGTTTGCTATGGGCATAGGAATTTAGAAGATTTAACATACTTATAAGTAGATGGTAAGATGAAAGAATATATGTCATGGTTAATTTTTTTTACATTTTTAAATGTTTTGTTCATTGATAATGTGGCATGTACGCTATAAAAGTGTGAGACATACGGTTCTATCTGAGCTTGAAAAAGTGGGCGTGTCCATCCCCCGAAACTGCACGAGCAGACACAGCAGAGTTTCTGAGGGTTACAGAGTCGGAGATGGCTCATTTAATGAAAGAGGACTATATGCTCCATAAAGAAATTAAATATTGAAGCGTTTGGACTTCAGCTCTCAGGTGACATTTATGCTATTTGAATAGTTGCATATACTGGAATATTTTGTATGACCACAGTTGGTTTTAAGAAAGTTATTCAATAAAGAGTGTTTTAAGAAGAGAAACGATGAATTATTGAACCTAATCCCGCAAGTCTTGACGGTTTGTGCAAAACTGTTTTGTACGGGATCTGCCTGTAAGGATACAATGCTGCCTGGGATACACAGATCCAAAAAGCATGGATGAGCTGGTGTCCGTCGTGGAGCGGTTTACCGCCACTGAGGACTTCCTACAGGACTTGGATGCCCTAGGGAACCAGAGAAGACCATCAGCTGGTAAGACTGTTCCTATCACTAGGGGGGCAAGACTGTATGGCAAGGAGGGTGGCACTCTCTCAGAACACAGAGATAGATAGCTGCCAAGTCCCAAAAAGGACTCTGTTACCAGACCCCGTGCTGCTGGCGCTGTCAGGGACTGGGACATGTGGCTAACTACCCATTCCTAAAGGAGCCCATGGACTGTGACTTGGGAAGACGCAGGTCATATTTTGCCAGGCCTGCTTATGCCGCTCATGGGGACATTAGGGGTGACCGGCAGGTGTGTCCTGTCATAGTGGAAGATCGTCCTGTAATGGCTTTCATGGACTCGGGGAGTCTAGTGACTTTGGTTCAAGCCAGTCTGGTCCCTGCGGCTAAAATCCAGACCCGCTGCTTGGGGGTTATCTGCATACATGGGGACATTAAGGACTATCCCATGGCCTTAGTCACTGTGGAGACTTCCTGTGGGTCAGTGAGCCATGAAGTGGGTGTGGTCAAAGAACTTGCACACCAGGTTATTGTTGTACTGGATTTTCAACTGTTCTGGAACATGTGGGAAAATAAGCAGAGCCGGGTGTGTAAGAAGTCACAAAATATGTTTAATGTGTGTAACCCTGTAACGCCAAATGTGCCAACTGAAGCGAGTGATTTTCCTCTGGAGGCCCCTGGGATTGAGTTCTCAAATTTGCAAATTGCCAGGGGAAACTTTGGTACCAAGCAATTAAGAGATCCTAACATGGAAAAATGTTAAGGTTATTAATGGCGTCGCCCAAAACCCGGGCCCAAAACCCTAGAGAACGGGCACGCGCGCCTCAGCCGGCAGAGGGCGCGGACAGAGCAGGAACGCGGCTAGGTGAGTGGCCAGACCAAGTGCGCCCGCGGCCCGTTCCGCGGCCAGCAGCACCACCCGTCCCGGGCAGGGACCCCGGAGAGGAGGCACGGGTGCACCTGCGGCCCGCGGGCCGGAGCAGGGCGCCCGCTCGTTACACCCGACTGAGGTAGTAGAGCAAATGGTTGTACCACAGTCGCAGAGTCGCTCCGTATTGGAGCTGGCCCTTTCCATGTTCTGGGTGGGCACCTAGGGGTGGAAAAAACCCGTGAGCACATAGAAGTGGTGGCTTAAACAGTTTTGATTAAATGTGTGAACTGAGAATCTCCAAAAACTTTTCATATATCCTAGATAGCAGAAATTCTTTTTTCAAAATTCCTATGTCCCCTTTGATAGTGCTTCAGTTTATAGTGTGCCACTGTTATTGGAATATGTATGTATACTACAGCCGCACTAGTGTTGCACTTATGTTCATTTTTTTCAAAAATGTTTTTTTGGATGTGCATAACCATATGTTGCTTTTAGAAAGTAAATTCCTCGCTAAGTGGCAAGGTTCCGTATGAGGTCAGGGAAAAAGTAAGTGAAGTAAATTACAAGGTGCACCAACCGGGGAGAAGAAGGCCATTTCAAATTTATCATATAAACTTACTGAAACCCTGGAAGGCTATCTCAGAGGAGGTACAGAAGATGTTATCCTTGGGCGTTATAGAGAGGCCAAAAAGTGGCTGGTCAGGTCCCATAGTCCTTATCCCTAAACCTGATGGCACTCTCAGGTTTTGTAATGACTTTCAGAGGTTAAATGAGGTTTTAAAGTTTGACGCCTATCCCATGCCAAGGGTGGATGAGTTAATTGAATGGCTGGGCCCTGAAAGGTATATTACCACCCTAGACCTGACCAAAGGCTATTGGCAGGTGCCACTCACCAAGGCGGCAAGAGAAAAAACTGCTTTTTCCATGCCTGATGGCCATTTTCAGCATGTGGTACTTTCTTTGGCCTACATGGTGCCCCAGCCACTTTTCAGAGGATGATGGATTTAATTCTACAGCCCCACAGAGCATATGCAGTGGCCTACTTAGATGATGTAGTCATTTTTAGCACAGACTGGGAATCGCATCTACGAAAGGTCCAGGCAGTGATAGACTCCATTCGGGAGGCTGGTATGATGGCAAACCCAAAAAAAGTGTGCGATCGGTCTTGAGGAGGCTCGCTACTTGGGTTATAATATTGGATGTGGGGTTATTAAGCCACAAATGGACAAAGTAGAGGCTATTAAAAACTGGCCACAACCAGCCTCAAAAAAGGAGGTGAGAATCTTCTGGATATTATCGGAGGTTTGTCCCAAATTTTGCCACCATCACAGCTCCTCTTACTGACCTTAAGAAAGGGGAAAAGTCCAATAGGGTAAAATGGGACGAGAAGTCAGAAGAAGCCTTCCAGAAATTAAAAGAGGTCTTATGTAAGAGACCAGTGTTAATTGCGCCTGACTTTAAAAGGGAATTTATAGTACAGGCAGATGCCTCTAATGTTGGTTTAGGAGCAGTTCTCTCACAGGTAGTTAATGGTGAAGAACACCCAGTGGTCTACCTAAGCAGGAAGCTAACATCGGCGGAAAAAAATTACGCCATAATTGAGAGGAAGTGCCTTGCTCTTAAGTGGGCAATTGAATCGTTAACATACTATTTGTTGGGCAGACAATTCAAGTTGGTCACTGACCACTCACCTTTAAAATGGATGGCCCAGAATAAAAGCAAAAATGCTAGGGTTACCAGATGGTTCTTGGCCTTGCAGAACTTCAAGTTTTATGTGGAACATTGTCCTGGTTCTCAACACGACAATGCGGACGCGTTGTCACGTGTCCATTGTCTGAAGGCACAGTGTGCTCCTCCCCACAGGTTTGAGCAGAGGTGGGGATATGTAACGGCCAGACGAGCAAGGTGGTGAATGGGGTACACATAGAGTTCTCGCTCAGGTATGGCGAGACAAATGCATGTCTCCGAGAAACCTGGCCTCGGTAAGGTAGAAGCCTTCACTTTGTTTGTGTCAGCTGTGGTAGGTGGTTGGCACATGTTTAGCAGTGTAGTTTAGCTGTAGAAACACAGCTTAGTCCGGGACAGCTTTTACCTGGAGCAGTCAAAGAGTTGGGTGGGTGACTGCTCCCCGTGTTCCAGTGCCAGCATTTGGTTGGTCTATATAATTCCACAACATATATCAGAACCAGTGCTTCTTAAAATTTAACTTCTTTAATTATGCATATTACTTTGAAAAAACAGACATTAGACTGTAATTCACAGCATGTCGATAAATAGAAAGATAGAAAGCTTATACTCAGGTATATTGTTGTGGCTCACTGCGCCGTTCAATAGATTTCCATAATATCGCTCCCACATTGGTGAGCCGGAGACGCCGACATCCGAGCAGGATAAGACGCACCTCATATGACGTTTCGAAATCGCTCCTCCCCTTCCTCAAGCACATGCATCATAGGTAACAGCTTCCTTAAATAGACAGATGAAAAACACACTTAAACCTTAACTACCTGGGGTCCGAGTAATGCTAATTTATTCATAGTGTAAGGCCGCAGCTGGGAAGGTCTACAAGGGAGTATATATCCCAGCCAGGTTCTGGACATATGTCTGGGGAGTCCAGGACGCATGCCACCAAGATAAGCAGCCTTGGTGGAGTGAAAGGCCGTTGATAAATAGATGTCGACAGTACAAACTGTCGACCTATGTTTAATCCGTTAGTACGGCTACCAGCCATTCCCGGGTTGGCCTTTCATTGGGAGTAAGCAAAGAGCAGGGTGGGTGCTTACTCCCCATGGCTCCACGCCAGGATTTCCTGGCTGCATAAAAGTCAGCAGGTAGCAGACTGGGCTCGGCTGTACCTCCAGTCTACCTTCTGGGCTGGAGGTGTTCACACTGGGGAAAGCCAGTGTAGGACCAACAAGGTGATAGTGAGGGAACTACACCATTGTTAGCAAGCGCTCAGACGAGCAAGTTTTTTTGTTTGTGTTGTTGCTGGGCATGTTTGCCATTGGTTTTGTTCTGCTGTCTAAATAAACCCACGGAGCCAAGCAGCCGTTTGTACCTGACTACTGCATCTGTCTCATGCCTGAAAGACTCAGGCGGGGATCCCAGAGCTGTGCAGGCTCACACATGGTGGAGGATGCGGGCATTTTAAAGAGACGCTTCTCTTAAAGAGACAGGCAGCGAAAAGTGGTTCCAATATATGTCGTGGGTTAAAGCGGCAACAGTGCAACCAGCGGAGACACCCAAAATGGATGAGCTGGTGAAGCAGTTAATACAGGCAAACACCAACCTCCAGCTAATGGCGGCAAGCCAACAGAAGGCCCACCAGGAGACCGTGCGGGCTCAAGCAGAGACCAACCGCCTGTTGATTGAGACACACCAGGCAGCCCTTAAAGAACAACAACAGGTAAACCTGGCTCTACAGCAGCAGCTCCAGGTCCTGACTACAAGACCAGAGGGGGCAGCAGGTGGGCCCTCCATGCCCCGTCAAGTGGTGCTGCAAGTTCTACGTAAAATGACCCCAGATGATGACGTGGAGGCGTATCTCGGCACCTTCGAGAGGATCGCCGAGAGAGAGCAGCTACCCGTGGACCAGTGGGCTGACGTCCTGGCCCCCTTTCTTACTGGCGAGCCACAAAAGGCCTACTTCGACCTGAGAGCTGAAGACGCCAAGGACTACACGCGGCTAAAAGGGGAGATCCTAGCCCGACTGGGGGTTACTCTGGCGGTCCGGGCCCAGAGAGTTCACGCCTGGGAGTTCGATCCAGCAAAGCCAGCTCGGTCACAGATGTATGACCTCTCCCACCTCACCAGCAAGTGGCTGCAGCCCGAACGTCTTACAGCTGTCCAGGTGACGGAGCGGGTCGTCTGTGACCGCTTCGTGCGCGCCCTACCCGTGGGGATCCAGCGGTGTGTGTGGGTACACGGACCCCATAAGCCTGGACGAACTTGTCTCCATTGTGGAGCGTTATAGTGCCACCGAGGAGTTCCTCCAAGGACTGCATCCACCGGAGTCAGCATGGGGTAAGACTGTCCCTGTCCCAAAAGGGGAACCTAAGGGTCCTGAGGGGAGGGGATCCCGGCTGGGTGAGAAGGGGGGAAGGTTGCCAACCCCAAAGAGACCGCTCTTGCCCAGAGCCCGGGGCCCCATCATCTGCTGGCGATGCAATGGACTCGGACACATCGCCGCACAGTGTCCTACTTTGGGGGAACCCCATGGACTATGGTATAAGGCGTACGTCATTGTATGCAAGGCCTTCTTACACCACGCACATTGAGACTGGGGGAAATCGGCGGGTATGCACCATTAAAATCAATGGACACACCGTACAAGCCCTCATGGACTCCGGAAGTTTGGTAACCCTGGTGCAGGCCAGGCTGGTGGGCGCAGACCAACTCCGGCCACGCCGTATAGGGGTGATCTGTGTACACGGGGACACCCGGGACTACCCAACCACGGTACTGACCCTAAAGACCCCCTGCGGGCCCGCCACACATGAGGTGGCTGTCGTTGCGAGCTTACCCCACAGTATAATCATAGGCTGTGATTTCCCCTTGTTCTGGGATTTGTGGGGAAATAAAAAGTGTGCCCCATATCCTGTGGTAAAGGGTAATGTGTCTGCACCGGGACCAGAGGAGCCCGATGGGTTTCCCTTGTCTGTCCTGGCTGGGGACCCCGAGGAAAGTCCCTCTGAGCTAGAGTTTGCCTCCTTGCCAGTATCCAGGGGGAACTTTGGCACGGAGCAGCTGAGGGACCCAAACTTGGAGCATGCCTGGAAAAGTGTGAAGGTAATAGATGGGAAGCCCCAGGAACCAGGCGAGAGTTTGGTTTACCCTCATTTTGTGGTCAACAACAATATGCTGTACCGGGTAAAAAAGACCCCAACCGAAGTGGTAGAGCAGTTGGTGGTGCCCCGGTCACATGTCCGCCAGGTTTTGGAGCTAGCCCACTCCCATGTGTTGGGGGGACACTTAGGGGTGGAAAAGACCCGGGAGAGAGTGGAGCGTAATTTTTACTGGCCAGGAATTTACAGGGCAATTGAGGAATACTGCCAGTCCTGCCCAGAGTGTCAAATTAACGCCCCTAGGCCCGATTTTCGGAGCCCCCTAATTCCTCTGCCAATAATAGAGGTCCCCTTTCAGAGGATCGGCATGGACCTGGTAGGACTGCTCCCTAAGTCAGTCCGAGGACATCAGCACATCTTAGTGGTCCTCGACTACGCCACTCGCTATCCCGAGGCCATTCCCCTTAGGAACACCTCCTCCAAAGGAATAGCTAAGGAACTGTTCCAAATGTTCACCCGCACGGGTATCCCGAAGGAGATACTAACAGACCAGGGCACCCCCTTCATGTCTAAGGTGACCAAGGAACTCTGCCGTCTACTTAACATTACACATCTCCGTACCTCAGTATATCATCCCCAGACCGATGGTCTGGTGGAAAGATTTAATAAAACCCTAAAAGCGATGCTCAAGAAGGTGGTAGATAAGGATGGGAGAGATTGGGACCGTCTCTTACCCTACCTCATGTTCTCGGTAAGGGAAGTCCCGCAGGCCTCCACAGGATTTTCACCCTTCGAGCTCCTGTATGGTAGACATCCCCGGGGGCTCCTGGACATAGCCAAGGAGACCTGGGAGCAGGAGAATACCCCTCATAGGAGTGTCATTGAGCACATCGCTGAAATGCAGGACAGGATTGCGGCCGTTCTACCCATAGTACGTGAGAACCTGCAGCAGGCGCAAGAAACCCAGGCCAGAGTATACAACAGGTCGGCAAGGGTCAGAGTGTTTCAGCCAGGCGACCGGGTACTAGTACTTGTACCCACGGTCGAAAGCAAATTTCTGGCGAAGTGGCAGGGCCCCTATGAGATTACGGAGCGGGTCAGTGAGGTAAATTATAAGGTCTTCCAGCCCGGTAAAAGGAAACCGTATCAAATTTACCATGTCAACTTAATTAAGCCCTGGAAGGACCGTCAAAGTCTGGTGGCGGTCAGAGAGCATAGGGGTGTCCCAAAGGGAGAGTTACCACCGGTCCGTATCTCTGAGTCATTGTCCGAAGCACAGCGGCAGGAAACTAGGGAGTTCCTACAAAGGAATCAGCAGGTTTTTTCGGAACTGCCAGGTAGGACTGAAGTCATTTCACATGACATCGTCACAGAACCTGGCCAGAAGGTACGTTTGAGGCCGTATAGGGTGCCTGAGGCCCAGAGGCAAGCGATTGCTGAGGAAGTTGAAAAGATGCTAAAGCTTGGGGTCATAGAAAGGTCCCAAAGTGGGTGGTCGAGCCCTATAGTGCTCATACCGAAACCTGATGGAGCTTGCGATTCTGCAATGATTTTCGCAAGCTCAATGAGCTATCAAAATTTGATGCCTACCCGATGCCACGGGTGGATGAGTTGGTCGAGCGGCTAGGACCTGCAAGGTACATTACTACATTAGACCTGACCAAGGGCTATTGGCCGGTGCCCCTCACACAGGACGCTAGGGAGACAACTGCTTTTTCCACCCCAGATGGACATTTCATTATGTTGTTCTTCCCTTGGCCTACATGGGGCTCCGGCCACATTCCAGAGGATGATGGACGTCATCCTACAGCCTCATAGAAAATATGCGGCGGCATATTTGGATGATGTGGTGGTATTTAGTACGGACTGGGAATCCCACCTACCCAGAGTACAGGCCGTCTTAGATGCCATAAGGGCAGCAGGGGTTTAAAATGCCAACCCTAATAAGTGTGCCATAGGGCTAGAGGAGGCCGCTATCTAGGCTATGACATCGGGAGGGGGTCATCAAGCCCCAGATGGACAAACTTGAAGCAATTAGGAATTGGCCCCAACCGGTTTCCAAGAAGCAGGTCAGGGCTTTTCTTGGTATCGCAGGGTACTATAGGAGATTTGTGCCCAACTTTGCCTCCATAGCAGCCCCTCTTACAGATCTAACAAAAGGGTCCAAGTCCACTATGGTCAAGTGGAACCCGGAGGCCGAACTAGCTTTTAAAAATCTGAAAGAGGTACTCTGCAAGAGACCAGTGCTCGTTGCGCCAAACTTCCAAAAGGAATTTTTGGTCCAGGCAGACGCCTCTGAGGTGGGATTAGGGGCTGTCCTGTCACAGCTGGTTGAGGGAGAAGAACACCCGGTAGTGTACCTCAGCCGGAAACTGTCGGCGGCCGAGAAAAATTACGCCATAGTAGAGAGAGAATGCCTGGCCATTAAGTGGGCTATTGAGGCACTGCGCTACTACCTGATAGGTAGACCCTTTAAAGTAATCACGGACCATTCACCTCTAAAGTGGATGGCACAAAACAAAGGAAAAAATGCAAGGGTCACCCGGTGGTTCCTGGCTCTACAGGACTTTAAATTCTCTGTAGAACATCGCCCCGGGTCACAACAAGCAAATGCGGATGCACTGTCGCGGGTGCATAACTTTATGGCACAAAGTGCTCCGCCCCACAGGTCTGAGCAGAGGGGGGGATATGTAAGGCCACAGCTGGGAAGGTCTACAAGGGAGTATATATCCCAGCCAGGTTCTGGACATATGTCTGGGGAGTCCAGGACGCATGCCACCAAGATAAGCAGCCTTGGTGGAGTGAAAGGCCGTTGATAAATAGATGTCGACAGTACAAACTGTCGACCTATGTTTAATCCGTTAGTACGGCTACCAGCCATTCCCGGGTTGGCCTTTCATTGGGAGTAAGCAAAGAGCAGGGTGGGTGCTTACTCCCCATGGCTCCACGCCAGGATTTCCTGGCTGCATAAAAGGTCAGCAGGTAGCTGACTGGGCGTCGGCTGTACCTCCAGTCTACCTTCTGGGCTGGAGGTGTTCACACTGGGGAAAGCCAGTGTAGGACCAACAAGGTGATAGTGAGGGAACTACACCATTGTTAGCAAGCGCTCAGACGAGCAAGTCTTTTTGTTTGTGTTGTTGCTGGGCATGTTTGCCATCGGTTTTGTTCTGCTGTTTAAATAAACCCACGGAGCCAAGCAGCCGTTTGTACCTGACTTCTGCCTCTGTCTCATGCCTGAAAGACTCATGCGGTGATCCCAGAGCTGTGCAGGCTCACAATAGTTACACAGTTACATAGTTTGTCAGGCCGAAAAAAGACATACGTCCATCCAGTTCAGCCCACCCTGCCAAAGTGTTGATAACGTGTTAAAATGTTGATCCAGAGGAAGGCAAAAACCCCCATCAAGTAGAAGCCAATTGTCCTCATTTTAGGGAAAAAATTCCTTCCTGACCCCAATCTGGCAATCAGAATAAATCCCTGGATCAACGACCCCTCTCCAGAATCCTAGTTACTATAACTTGTTATATTACATCTAGAAATATATCCAAACCTTCTTCAGAATCCTAGTCACTATAACTTGTTATGTTTTTTTTCAACAATCTTCTATTTGGAGAAACATAGAAATCACACATCTTATATTACAACAATTGAGATGCAACTTTGTTCTTTTACACAAAGAATATAGTAATCTGATTATTAAATAAAATTGCTTTAAGAAGATATAACTGCCAAGAAATGTGTTGCTCTGTGTCCTCCACTACATTTTTACTTTTTTTTCTTTATCTAAAACATGAACCAACTAAAATTTTGTAACCTTATCTATAAAGAAATTAACCTGCCGTGCAGCCCCTCTCCACTCGCCCATCTTAAACTGTAAGATCTAGTTTTCCTAAATTCCCACTCATTTTTTCTGATAGATAGTAAGAGGAATATTTAAAGGGGGTGACTATTTCTATAATCTCCTGTTCGTTACATGTTTCTGCAATAAAATTCTTCCATTTTCTGAGGAAGCCTCCTGTCATCTGTTCCTTATTTCTTTCGGTATCAAGTTTTTCAAGAAATAACAACTGCCTCATGGCTAGCCTAACTTCATTTATTTCCGGTGGCTCTTCCCTCAACCAGTGTCTCAAAATAATCCTTTTGGTGGCTAACAAAGTCAAGTGTATCCCTTTCTCCCTGATCAATCTCTCTGCATCCTCTTCTCTCTCTGTCGGTTTCACTAAATAGTGAAATATGCAGCTCTGTGAGTCTAATGTCAAACGGGATATTGAAGGCATAAATTGCTCTATGAGCTATTTTGAACTGGGTTTCTCTCCACACCTCGCTAACTGTTGCCCTCCTCACCGTTTCAATACCCTTAAGAATCTTGTCAGCAATTTCCGTATCGTTCAGCTCTTCTTCCCATTTGACAAACACCGCCATTGCCGTCCCCCTCGTAGTCCATGATAGCAGATGATTATATAACCTGGACAGTGTAGCGCATCCATCACTCTCATTAATGCAGAAAACTCTTCCGGATCCTCCATCCCTTCCAGATTAGCTAATTTTGCCTTGATAAAATTTTTGATTTGTAAATACTGTAACACCTGATCCTCCCATAACCCAAATTTTTGTCGTATCATATCCCAACTCATCAAGTTATTTCCCCGCCCCTCCAGTAGGTGTTCCAAAACCTGAACTCCTCGCTGTCTCCATGCCCCAAATAGCTTGTTTTCCCTGCCCTGAGTAAACTCTGGAAGAGACCATAACGGCATCCATTTGGCCACGTGCATGGGCCTCCCGTACATCTTACGTACTAACCGCCAAGTGGCCAAGGTGTCTCTAAAAATTACATTATCCTTTGTAATCTTTGGCTGGAATTTGAATGGAGTCAGCAAAAGGGCCCTCAGATTCCACGGGTGAGCTAACTGAGCCTCCGCCAAGGTATTTGAAAAAATACTAGTGTCATGAAACCAATCCAGAACATGCCGCCACATCGCTGCCACATTGTACAATCGGATGTTGGGTAATTGGGCCCCCCCTTGGCTCTTCCTGAGCATCAGCTTATCCAATGCTATTCTCGCTTTCCTCTTGTTCCAAATAAATTTCAAAAATGCCCCCCTCAGTATCATGATGTCCTTGTGTCTCAATAATAACAGCTCATTCTGGAGTGGGTACAGAAGTCTGGCAAAGCTGATCATTTTTATCAATTGAATTCTTCCCCAGCAAGACAATGGCAAATTATTCCACCTAAGTGGTTCCTCCTTTATCTTGTTTATGACCGGTGTAAAATTTAGTTGATAAAGTGTTGATGACCTAGTTCCAATTTTAATACCAAGATATGTAATATGGGATTTTGCTACATCTACTCCCAAATTTCAGCTATTTATCCCTCTACCCCCTCCTATCCCCAATAGTTGACACTTTTCCTTATTTACTTTATTGCCGGAGAAGTAGCCAAAGGATTCTAGTTCCTCCAGTACTATGCCTATTTGCCCCAACGTATCTGCCATAAAAAGCAGCATATTATCTGCAAAGCAAACTAACTTAGTTTCTACCTTCCCTATTGTTATCCCTTTAATAATATTTCTTTCCCTGAGATGTAGCGCTAGGGGTTCCAGTGCTAAATTGAATAGCAGCGGAGAAAGGGGGCACCCTGCCTTGTCACCTTCTGTAGTTTATGGCCTCTGAAAATAAACCCTGGCATATTGTATTTTTGCTATTGATTACGGTATAAAGCCCGTAAGTTAGACCTAAACAGCCCTACTATTCCTATTTGTCTAAGACCTAAAACCGGGGCCATTCCCAATGTACATTATCGAACGCCTTTTCGGCGTCTAAGGCTAAAAGTGCTGTTTTTTTCTGCTTGTCACCCGATTTCTCTGACACAATCTGTGCAGTCAGCACCATTCTAATATTTTTAATTCCTGATCTCCCCTTTACGAAGCCCATTTGGTGATCTCCAATAACTTTGGGTAAAATAAGGGCTAATCTATTCGCCATAACTTTAGATAATATTTTAACGTCCTGATTAATCAGGGAGATCGGTCGGTACGACACGTAAAGTAGCGTCCTTCCCTGACTTGTGAAGTACTTTCACATATGCCACATCACCCGTGGGGAACAATTTCGCTGAGGAGACAATTTCGTTAAATACCTCTTTTAGTTTGAGCGTTGTTTCTTCCTTTAGAATTTTATAAAAAATCATTTGTAAACCCGTCAGGGCCTGGCGCTTTCCCTACTGGTAGGTTTTAAATATTCCTGATCCTCCGGTGATATATTCGGTAATCTAATTCCCTCTAGAAAATCCTTTCCCTTATCAATATCATAGGGAGTTTGGGAATAAAGTTTTTCGTAATATTCTTTTAGAATCGAATTAATTCCCTTGAGATCTCGGGTCATTTCCCCTACACTGTTTTTAATGCTTAATAGGTGGTGTGCGTTCTCTTTCCCCTCGCTAGGTTGGCCAGCAGTTTCCCCCACTTTATTTCCATGCTTGTATAGGGATAATTTTAGATGGTCGCTATATATGTCCTCTAACCTGCCTTGTTGCAGCTCAAATGCTGCTTTCGCTTGAATCCACTTCTCTTTATTGTCCCTAGTGGGGTTTTGCAAAAACTGTATATAAGCTGACCTTAAAGTGGAGGTTGACTCTGCTACCACTTTTATTATCCTTTTTTTCTTTGAGGCAATATAGGCCATAATACGTCCTCTCAATACGGCCTTTGCTGCGTCCCAGAACAAGAACGCGTTCCCCGCCTGGTCATTATTGTCCCACCACCAACCCTTAAGGAGATCTCTGAATTGTTCATCCCCTGCTAAGGAAGGTGGAAACCTCCACAATATATCTGACCCCCTTTGGAAAGTTTCTCGAATATTGATACTGATTGGTGCGTGATCCGAAATTACTATGTCACCTATCCCAGTTCCTTCAATTTCCCTTGTTAGGCTTTGGAATGATAAAAAGTAGTCAATCCTCGACCACGATTGTCTTGCATGTGAGAAATGGGTGAATTGCCTCTCTGCTGGGTTACTCAGCCTCCATACATCAACTAATACATAAATCAGTGGCACACTAAAGACTAAGTAAAACCTCAAGGTATATAGGAATATAGGAAATGCATTACGGGCTAAGGAAATATGAAAAACCTGGGACTCTTAAGTTTACAGTATTTGATCAAAGATTGTATTAAGCTCACCTCCCAAAATGTCAAGGGGTTCCCAGAGCAGGTGAGTCCCTACACTAAAACATGCTACCTTAAATGCTACTAAATTCCCTCAATAGGGGGATTCTTTTGTCCCCCTGCCTCGGAAAGGAGTCCGCCCTTTTTCTATCCTCCAGATTGCACATTACTCTGTTAAAATCTCCCCCTAAAAGAATATTGTTAGTGTTATCTTTATGAATGAGGTGTTCTAGGCCTGTAAAAAACGCTCTACCCCTTTTAATTCGGTGGCTTTAGATATTATAAAGACAATTATGCCTGCCGGGGTACCATTTCTACATTGAGCCATTTCCTTCTTCATCATGGGTTGGCTAATTAATTTATATCCTGGGGATCTGTGTAACAGAATCAGTACTCCCGCCTTCATCACCGCGGTGAGCCCCAGACCTCCCCTACCCAACTTCTTCCCCTTAAAGTCTCCTCTTCTAATGCATTTCGCCTAGGGCAATTTCTTCTTATGTTTCTTAGGTGTCCCAGCACCAATTCCCTTATGGTGGACGTGCCCCTTACATCGCTTACGAGTTTTAACATCGTGGCGTTCAACAAGTTTCTATGGCGAATTGGTACTTTGGGTGTGCCAACAAACAAACATAACAACCCGAAAGATACACACTGACAAACAATTCTCTCCCACCTCCTCTCCTCCTCCTGGCGTTGACTTCTCTTTTTTCGCTTGTGAGGAAGCACTCCTCTTTCTCCCCTCTACACTCCTTAACGCGGACTACTGTGTCCGTATACTCCCATCTCCCTCCCTAGCTCTCCCAACTTACAACTAATACTTTTGATCCCTCCCTCTGAAAATTATTTGTGGATCCTGACTCTCCCGAGATGTAAACAAGAAGGTCCGTCTCACGTGTTCCTTGACTGTGCCGGTGTTCCAGCCCTATAGGAAGACTGGCTCTGTGACGTGTCCCCCCCTGCATTGAACCGGGTCCAAGTCCTCTTCTGACTGACTAGTGGCTCTGACTCCTCCTTTCAGAGTACCTTAGGCAAACATTTGGGGGCCAATACTCTTTCTGCTTCTTCCGGGGTGTTACATGTGATGGGCTTGGCATGTTCCGGGAAAATTTTCAAAACTGCCGGATACTGAAGCACAAATTTTACTCTCTGTCTTGCTAGTGCTGAACAAATTTCTGTATAAGCGCGCCTCTTTTTAGATACTTCCACAGAGTAGTCAGCGAACATCAGCAATTTCCGTCCCTCATGTTGCACCTGACTGCCATTCTTCCTATATGCCTGCATCAGTCGAGCTTTTCTGAAAAAGTCCCCCGGTACTTCACTAAACTGGCCTTGGCCTGGGCCCGATTAGCATCTTTTGTTTTCATTTCTCGGGGACCGATTCTGTGCGCCCTTTCTACTTTTAGCTGGCTGCCCACACCCAACACCTTAGGTATAGTCTCTGCACAAAGTTGATGCAATGCTGACGCTTTTATGCTTTCTGGAACTCTTGTTATCCTTAAGTTATTCCGCCTTGAGCGGTTTTCTAAGTCCTCCATTTTGGATTCCAACAAGGACGTTTTTTTCAACAGCTTATGCATTGTGCTCCGTGAGTTTAGGATGTCATCTTCCACACAACTCAGTCTCTGCTCATATTCAGTGAGCTGTGCAGCCTGTGAGGACACTTCTGCTTGTAAAGCCGATAATGTTGTAAATACTGAAGCCGTTACTGATTTTGTAACTGTTGCTTCTAATGTTGCTGTAATTGCAGGGGCTATCAGTGTAGCAACCTTAGCCGCAAGCTCATCTCAGTTTAGGGTCATCACTGTTGTTACCTCCTCCACAGACTCTTCCTCAAACTCCTTCTGCGTCCCCTGGGATGTCTGCTGTAAAATCCTGCCGCTCCTCGTTGCGCGCAGGGACTCGGGCGCCATCTTGGTCGCCATGCTGCCGATAGATGTGCGGGCAGCGATCGCTCCTGTGGCTCCCCGCAGCGATATTTGTGACCGCTCTGTACTCCGGAGCGGTGCTGGGGATGTTGGCGCTCGATCGCGCCGTTCGTAGCCAGCTATTGCGGGCGGGGAGCGCGTTTGCTGGGAGCTAGGTCCGGAGCCTCACTCACTACCGCCTCCTCATAAGCGCGCCGGAACCGGAAGTCCATAACTTGTTATGTTATCACACTCCAAAAATGCATCCAAGCCCTTCTTGAACTCTGTTAGTGAATTCACCATGACAATTTCCTTTGGCAGAGAATTCCACAGTCTCACTGCTCTAACAGTAAAGAATCCCTTTCTATATTTATGTAGAAACTCTCTTTCTTCAAGACGTAGAGGATGCCCCCTTGTTCTAGATACAGTCCTGGGTATAAATAAATCTTTAGCGTGATCTCTATATTGGCCCTTAATATATTTAAACATAATTATTATGTCCACCCGAAGCTGTCTTATCTCTAAACTAAATAACCCTAACCTTGCTAACTTTCTGGCTATTGCAGTCCACAAAATCCTTTTATTATTTTTGTTGCCCGCCTTTGTACCTGTTCAAGCTCCACAATGTCTTTCCTGTGCACTGGTGTCCAAAACTGTACACAATATTCCATGTCTGGTCTAACCAGTGACTTGTATAGTGGGAGAATAATGTTCCCATCATGTGCATCTATGCCCCTTTTAATACAATTTACAACCAAGAAATCCTGGGAGTGTGTATATTTAAAACATAACATTTTTTTAAAAACAAGTTAAAAAAGAAAAAAACCAAGGGCCCAAACAAACCAAAACGAAAACAATTACATATAGGTAAAGCCAGTGGGAAAGTTGGGGTGCCCGAAACGTCCCAAATTTCCCTACCTATACATCTAAAACCCCCACACCCACCTAGCCCAAAATAGGGCAATCGCTCTAAAAAAAAGCGCCCCATAACCCGAACCTTTTCCGTATCAAACCCAAAAACCCCCTATTGTCCCCCATAAATATTTGACACATTATGGGTCTCAAAAACCACAATTATCCCACATGTTTTCTACCTTTCTCCGTGTATCAAGACTAAGGAAAAAGCCAAAATACAAGAAAGATGCCTGCAAAAAAAAAAGGACGTGATGCAAATAAATTTATCCCAAACCCCAAAAATGAAATATAACAATTGCCCATAAATATTGCTTACCCAAAAACACAAAGGGGGGCTAAAAAGAAAAACCAAAAACACCAAGGGGCTAGGGTCGGTGTCCGAGGGGGTATGATGCGCCGACCATGTTTGGGAAACCCCCCCCCGGGCCCTTTTAAAACCCCAAAACCCCGGGGCCATTTTTTCCCTCTCGACAGGGGCCCCTTTTTTAAAAACTGTCAGTGCACTTTTTGGGGGAAACAATTTTTGACACTTTAACCAAACCATGTTATTTAGAGAAAATTTTTTTCCCCGTGACACATTGTCTTTAAAAAATGTAGAATTTTTTGTCCAAAAAAACGCTTTTTTTATTTGTGAAAAAAATCAAATTAAAAAAAAAAAATTTTGGGAAAAAATTTTCCAAAATTTTAAACTTCAAAAAAATTTTTCATGTAAGACAATGGTTATTCCCCTCAAAATATTTATAACCAGCAACTACCATAATCCGCTGTAGTTTGGGTATCAATTTTTTTTAAAAAGGGCCTTTTTTTTTTCGACATTAGGGGGCTTTTTAAATTTAATAGTAAATTTTTTAAATTTTCAAAAAAATTTGCAAAATACATTTTTTAGGGACCATCCCTTTTTAAATGACTTTGATTTACCTGTATTTTTAATACCCCCCTTTAAAGACCCATCTAAGAAACTAAAAACCCCCTTTTAAATTTTTTCAAAACCGCATTTAGGAAGTTTATTAACCCCCTTAGGTGTTTTAAAAGGGAAATTAAAACAAAGGGGGAAGTGAAAAATTTTTAAAATTTCACTTTTTTGCAGATTTTCAATTTTTTTAAAAATTAATTTAAAAAAATACAGTAAATGTGATCCAGGGAAATGGGAACTTAAAATTGATTTTCCCCCGATTCTGGGCCCTTTTCAAGATAACCCCATTTGGCCCTAGTGCATTATTTTGGGTTTAACCCCAAAGCCCCAGAATAGGAAGGGGCAACAAACCCAAATCTTTGGGGCTCATTTTTTATTAAAGAATTTTTTTTAGGGGGCCCTTTCAATTTGCCCGGGCACCCAAGTTTTCCCAAAAATCAATAAAAAAACCCCTAAAAAGACCCCCCTATTGGAAACTAACCCCTTAAAATAATTCCAGGGGGGGAGTGATAAACGACCCCAAAAAAAGGGGGGGGGAAATTTTACAAATTTTTTTTTCGTAGGCTCTAAAAATAGAAAAATATATAAATTTTTACAATAAAACTTTCAATTTTAGCTGAAAAGTTTTAATTTTTTCAAGGAATCTTTTAAAAAAAACCCCAAAATTGTGTTTCCGAAAATTTCCCTTTCCAAGTTCGCAATCCCCCTACATGTGGGTGTAAACTGCTGTTTGGGCGCATCCCAAGGGTTGTACAAGGGAGGGATGTTATTTGGTTTTTGGGCGCACAAAATATTGGGGGTTTGGCCATTTTGGGCATCTGCAAACCCCCCAAAGTACTAGAACAGGGGGAAAAAACCTTCAAGAATTTTGCCCCTTTTTTGGATTCCACCCCTCGGGGAATCATCAAAGGGTGAATTGGCTTTTTTGGGTGCACAGGGGTTCCTTTTTTTTTTTAAAAAGGGTTTTTTTTTTAGCTTTGGGGCCAGGAAAGGGAGGGGGGAAACCCCATTCCCCATTTTTTTTGGGGCTTCTTTTTTAAACAGTTTTCCCCTTTAGGGGAAAAAAGAGGGGGAAAACTTTAAAATGGGGGTCGGTACAATTACAATGATTAAATTTTTATTTTTTTAAATGTTTTTTTACTTTTGCCCCAATAGAAGGGGATTTTTATAAAAAGTTGCTTTTTTTATGTTTTTTCCTATTTCTGACAGCCATGCTTTTTTAATTTTTTGCAATGAAGTTGCTTTGGGTTTTTTTTTTACGAGATGAGTTGTTGTTTTTTTTGGTACCTTTAAAGGGGGGCATGTGTCTTTGATCCCCTTTTTTTTTAAAGGTTTTTTTGTGAGGCTTTTTGTACAAAATACAGCAACCCTTTGGTAGTGTTTTTTATTTTTTTTTTACAGCGGTCACTGTGGGGTTATAAAGGGACTGTAGTTTTACTCGGGCAGGTTGATACGATTAAAGCATACCCACTTTTTGTAATTTTTTTAATGTTTTACTCCCTTTTTACACAAAAAAAAACCCCAAATTTTTTTATTTAAAAAGGAAAAAACTTTTTAAAATCTTTCCCCGGTTTCTGAGAGCCAAACTTTTTTTTTTTTCTTTTTAGGGGAGCTGTATAGGGACTTTTTTTTTTGGGGGGTGATTTGGGGAGTTTTTATTGGTAACTTTTTGGGGGGGACAAGACTTTAAAAACTTTTTTAAAATCCTTTTTTTGGGAAACAGGGTGAAAAAAATACTGCAATCCTAGCAGTTTTTTTTTATTTTTAAATTTTTAAATTAGCGTTCTCCGTGTTTTTGACCCTTGAAAAAATTTTTGTTTTTACCTGGGGGTTGAGAAGTTTCGGGATCCCCCCCAAAATTTTATGTATTTTTTTTATTTAAAATGCACAATTTTTTTAAAAAAAAATTTGTTTTATTTTTGTAAAACAATATTTATGCATCGCTTTTCTTTAATAGCCAAATTTTTTAATTTTTCCGTTTACAGACTGTGTAAGGATTTTTTTTTTTGCGGGATGAATGACTTTTAAATTTGGAAACATTTTTAAATGTTGAAAAGAGTTTTTGATGATTTTTACCCCATTTTTGTGCTCAGGATGAACAAAAATAAAAAATTCTGTGACTTTTTTTTGCGGGTTTTTTTTAGGGGCATTCACCGACGGGTTAATTAACATAAACCCGATTTTTAGAGTGGGTCGTTAGGGCACGCAGAAAATCCCAAAAATATGGGTACTTTTTTTAAATTTTTGATTTTTTTTTGGGGCGATTGCCGTTTAAAAAGGGGGAAAAGGGCGGTGAAACGTGTTTTTTTTTTATTTTTTATGTTTGTGTTTTACTTTTTTACACTTTTTTTTTATTTTTTTCACACCCCTTTAAAATTTTCCCCGGGGGGGAATTCCCCTTTTAAACGATCGCCCAACCCGTTAATGCAATAGGAGATCAGCAAACGCTTATAGCTGTATGCTGGTCCCCAAAAGAAAAAGGGTTTTGTCACGCGGGCCCCAAAAACATTGGGGGCCTCGTGACGTCACCAGAAAAACCCGGTTGCTGTCATTCAGCGTCCGGGCTGTCCGGTAGGAAACCAGTCCCGGCGCCCCGCCCCCTTTTTTAACCGCCCCGGGGAATCGGGGGCGGGCAGGAGCTCACCCTGCCCCCCCCGCACCCTGCATGTCGCGCCCCACGATGTCGCGACATGGGGGGGTTAAACCCCCCGGGCGGCTGGAGCGCACCCCGGCCAGGGGGGAAGCGGCATGTGGCCGGCCGGAAATATACCGCTGGTTCCATGCCGCGATCTTGCGCGCTCCGCCTGTGGGGCGCGCAAGATCCGCTTGACGTATTTCATACGGAAATTTTTGGGGGAAAACCCCTCCCCCAACATTCCGTATGAGAACGACAAATGTCGGTAAGGGGTTAAATAAAGTCATGGTCACTTTGTTTTCGGAACAACCTTCCGACCACCAAACCATGACGACTTCCGCCCCGGTCATAAAAGCGAAGAATCAAGGGGAACGCCCCTCATAGAGCATAAGAAGTAGCACAACAGGGGAAACGTCAAAACATAGCGTTCCCTAGCAACCCGGAGGGGGTTGGGGGTTTTTAAAGACCCGCGTCCAGGAGGCGTGTAAAGTTGTCCCTTCATTTTTAAAGGGAAAATCACAATTTCGGAATACCCCCAAAATAGTTAGGGCAGACAACAAACAAAAAGGAGGTCATTTAAAGCCCGTATTCTGTATTATTAAAAAAAAAAACTAAGAAGGGTTGGGGCAGGGGGGAAAAAAATTCCCCTGGTAAAAAAAAGTTTCCCCTGTTTTCAAGAATTTGCAAACCCACACAGCCACTATAACGAAAAAATTCCTTTTTGCTTCTCTATCAACCACGTTTTATTAGCAATTGGGGGTGTTTTAGTGACTGGATACTAACGGTTCCCTTTTAAAAAAATTTTCCCCCTCCTAAAGGGATCAAAGGACAGGGGCCCACTTTTTCTTTGATATCAGGGTCCATTAGCAAAAAAGTTTCCCCAAGGGTTTTGGCCCGGGTTTTTCAGGAACCTTTATCATAAGTGCCCACTATACTAAGAGGCTCAGTTTGCTCTACTCCATTTAAAGTTTTTTGTTGGGGTCAAAAGATTATAGGATTCTTTCAAGATTCCATTTGGATATCCTTTCTCTTTGAATCTGTGGTACAGGTCTTTCGCCTGCCTCACAAATTCTCCTTTAATAGAACAATTGCGACGTAATCGCAAATACTGACCACGTGGGATGCCTTTTTTTTTTAAGAGGGATGGATGACTTTCTTAACCCAAAGTTTAAAATGCGTTACAGGCCGTTTTCCCTTTTGAAAATATTTGGGAAATTTGAATACATTAATTTTACCTTTAGAAACAAGTACATCCAGAAAAGGTAGTTTAGATCTTTCTATCTCATATGGGAATTTCAATCCAAGATTATTTTGATTCAACCCGGGGGGTCCCCTAGCATTATCATTCGGGGCTGTGCCTCCAAATTTGAAATCCCTGCTTCCCCGAATGTTCCATATCCCACCCGGGCCCAGCCCTCATCACTACAGTAGCGCCGCATTGTTGGTTCTATTTCCCAAACGATGCGGCACTACTATTGTCGAGGCTCCACGGCTCCCTGTGATGCTGCGCTTGCACAGGCAGCAGGAGGGGCGGAGGAGAGCAGTCAGTGTAAGGGTGCTGGCTGCAGCGTCTGTGTGTAGAGCTGTATGAGGAGGAGACAGGCTGCAGGAAGCCTCGGGTGCAGACCCCTGGACTCCTCCTCCCTCACCCCCTCCTTCTCCACATCCTCCTCGTGCTGAACCCTGCAGAGCTGCCATGAGGTATTTACAGGGAGGCTGTGGGGCATATTTTATCTGATTGTAAATACTGTATATGTCTGGGGGCCCAGTATAACAAGTGCAGACTGATTGTCAGCTCGTGCTGACCCACAGAGCTACATTCTGTTATATTCCCTAGATCTGAGGGTAAAACATTATATATCTGTCCCACGAGCTGATCTTTTATAACTGTAGATTTTCAGCAATGTGGGTCAGTGTGTCCCAGAGCTGACAGTCTGCAGTATAGATAAGCACTGTAGGTGAGCAGTAAAAATTTATATTATCTTTGCACAACCCTTCTGCATAATATATATGTAAGATATATGGTGTAGTAAGGGTTGTACAAATATAATTATACATATGTACTGTTGACCCACAGAGATTATCTATACTGCAGACTGTCAGCTCTGTGTGTAATACAGAACAGTGTACTACCAATCGTGCCCTCCTTGTGCTCCAAAACCCTAAGGGGACCAAATGTTTAAGTTAAAAAAAGTTTTAAAAGTTTAAATCAGCCACTTATTGTTGTTTTACGAATAAAAAAAACAATGTTACACAATTGGTATCGCTGCATTTATTAAAAGCCAGTCTAATAAAATATAATATCACTTATCCCCTCCAGTAAACACCTTAGAAGAAAAAAAAATCCAAACTCCAAAATTGTGTCATTTTGGGCCTTATCTAGGAAAACTGCAGTAAGATTGGTCGCTCATAGCAACCAATCAGAGCCCATAGTGACCAATCAGAGCCCATAGTAACCAATCAGAGCACATAGCCACCAATCAGAGCCCATAACAACCAACCAGAGCCCACAGCCACCAATCAGACCCCATAGCCACCAACCAGAGCCCATAGCAACCACAACCCCTAGCGACCAAACAGAGCCCATAGCAAGCAGTCAGAGCTCATGGCGACTAATCAGAGCCCATAGCCACTAAGCAGAACTCACAGTAACATAAAGATCCCATAACAACCAACAGAGCCCCCCTTTTGTTTCATATAGTGCTCTGAAAAAATAAAAGCTGAGCTTTGTTTGGGTTTGGGCTATGGTCAAAGAAAGTCTTAGACCTACACAGTTTTCATATATGTCCCCTTAGTCCTTAATGGGTAAATTAGGAGTATTTGCCCCCTGGCTTAGCTGTAGTTACCCCAATTAATCAAAATGAGTTTGATTTTAAATTTGCAGTAAGTAACAAAATTGGCTTTTGGGGGGACCCTATAGACCTACCTATCTACTGAGTGGCCCTATAGACATATCAACCTACGGGGGGAAAACTATAGACCCATCAAACCTATACATAGAACTTATGTATCTAACAACCTTTTAAACCTACTTAGGGGACCTATTTACTACTTACGTTTTAGGGGGGCCCATATACCTACATCCCTACTGGGGGACTATATTCTACCTACTTTACTGGGCTGCTTATATCCTACCTGCCTACTTTGAGTAGGTAGGGGGTATATACTTTGTTATATACATTACCTCCTTGCTATTGGGGACTTATATAAACTACATACAGGGGGCAATTATATCTGTCTACCTACTGAGGGGAGCTATAAACCTACCTACCAAGGGTACCTATATATCTAGCTACTGACTAATGGATTATATACCTACCTAACAGTGCACTAGATACCTACTACTGGAGGGGTCTATACACCTCACTATTAGGGGCCTATATAGGAACAATGGGTGGGCTCCCCTCCCCCACAGAGGCACCCGGCTTTTTCCCCTATAGGAAAGAGGTTTCTGTGGGGATGGTGGTTTTCACCATGCTTTTTAATATAAGCCCCCTTAGGTTTGGAAGGTACTTTCATAGTCACCCCCCAACCCCAGGAGGTAGGTAAGTATGCATGTGCTGGAAGAAGTCATCATGGCGGCCTGGGCCAGATTGCATACACCTGGTAGTCACATGTGGTGGTGTCATTTGCTCAGGGTCTGGCTGTATTATTTGATCCCTAAGTAGCAATATTATTGGGCCTTGGTATTGTAGAGTTTTCTTTAGTAACAATCATATGTATGGTATATTTGTTCGGATGCGATCCAAGAATTGCATGTCATTTCTTTGATCGCATCCACAAGACGGACCCGACAATGCAAGCACGCAGCGGCGATCTCTCATGTGAACTCCGCTGCGTGTCTGTCATTGCCGGCAGTGATAAACTCACTGCTAATTGTTAGATCCGTCTCTGGGTCCGTACAGATGGTGAGTTATGGGTCCCTATGATGAGATTTATAAGGTATTATGTTATCATACATAGATTGGTGCTTTGAAAAATTAAATTTTCCCGTGCTGACCCTCATTACACAGTGATGTGAGGTGATGGGGCAGGATCTATGTGGAATTAGTGATAGGAGCATAAGTTTTTTTTCTCTTTAAAAATACATGCTGCAGTTCCAATGTGGCATAAACAAATGCTGTATGAACTCAGCCCTTCCGAGCAAAATGTAACACAGGGGGACCGTGCCCCAGATGTTTTAAGACCCTAGCAACACCCCTGGATTCAGCCCATCCACAAATTGTATAAATTCCTGTTTATACCCATTCCAGATGATGAAAACATCATCGATGTATCGAGTGTAGCATTCAATATGCTCCACAAATCTAGTCGGTGTATCACCAAATACCACCGTATCCTCACACCATCCTAGGTACAAATTTGCATAACTTGGTGCACAGCAGCTCCCCATTGCAGTTCCTTTTAATTGATGGTACAGTTTTTCCGTTAAAAAGAAAGTAATTTCTTGTCAGTATAAACTGTAAAAGGTCATTCACAATGAGTTATGTAATTGAAACTGCTGACCTCTGCCTTGTAAAAAATATTGAATAGCCTTTAGACCTAGATCATGGGAAATCGAGGTATACAATGATTCAATGTCTATGCTTGCCAGGAAACATCCCTTATCAACTCTGATACCATCTAGCTTCTTCAAAAAATCCATAGTGTCCCGAGTGTATGATGATAATGCTTCCACAAATGGATGTAATATACAATCTACATACATACCACAGTTTTGTGTCAATGATCCTAGTCCAGAGCTATATGTCTCCCTTTCAAGGGGGACACCCCCTTGTGGATCTTCGGCAAGCTATAGAATGTGGCAATTCGTGGATGTTTAGGAAACAAAAAGTCAAATTCTACAGCATTAATTAGTCCATGACTTTTAGCTTTGGAAAGAATGTCTAACAGTTCATCACTGAATCTTTTAGTTGGGTCTTCTTGTAGTACCTCATAACATGATGGATCTCTCAACAAACTCAAACACATATTTTTGTATCTAAGATGGTCCAACAACACAATGTTTCCCCCTTTGTCTGAGGGTTTCCCCACCACATTATGATATTTTTCCAGATTGTAGATTGCTTGTTTCTCTTGAAACGTGCAATTCCAGAAAATTTTTTCTTCATACCTTCAAGGTCTTTCACCACTTGAGCCACAAAAATATCTACACAAATATCCAGTCACTATACACCACCACCTGCTAATACAACGTGGCTTGATAGAGAACCGAAAGGATGTTTTCGTTGTAGTGGCTGTGTAGGTTGCAAATTCATTGAAACAGGAAGAACTTTTTCAAACCCAAATACAGGACAAGAATTCACAATCAATCATTTCATCAACTGTCGCTCTGAGGGAGTGATTTATAGAATTCAATGCCCATGTGGTAAAAACTACGTTGGTAAGACCATGCGTCAACTACGACATAGAATTGGAGAACATTTAGGTGACATCAGGAACAGGAGGGATACGCCTGTGTCCAGACATATTTGGAATACACATGGGGGTTCCTGCAATGGTTTGAAAATTATGGGGATAGACAAAGTGGTCCCTCATACTCTTTTTACCCCCCCCACCCCCCCCCCCCCCCCCCCCCCCCCCACATAGATTAACTCTTTCATGCCCCCCCCCTAACCTCCCACCTTCACCCCCACCCCGGTTCCCCATCATCACACCCGCCAGGAGGTAAATTTGGATGCTATGACTTGTGTTGAGAAAGAATGTTTCTGGATATACACATTCGGAGTCAATGTCCATCCTTGGGTCTAAATGAACAACTTAATTTCAGTTGTTTCCTGTAAGATACTATTGGGGCTGTTTCTTATTCATGCGGATTTTAAGTATATATGCAATAAGGTTTATACCATGAATCTCTGTCCCAACCTCTTAGCTTTTTGTTTATAATACAGAATACTGGCATAAATGACCTACCCTTTCTGTTTGTTGTCTGTCTAACTATATTGGTATTCCGTAATTGTGATGTACCTTTAAGAATGAACGACAACGTACACGCCTCCTGGACGCGTCATTACCAACACAGGCAGACAGGCAAGCAGGATTTTGAAAGGAGAGTGGATATTGTGCAGCCCAGACTCTGCTTTGACCCTGTATTGAAATGCGCTTTTGATTATAACAGTTTATTGGCCAGTCTTTGCTGAATATTAAGGCTTGTCATTTTGTGCATGCACTGTACTTGTAAAATTTGGATACTGTTCTTTTCTAGTAACTGCAGTTGTATTTGAGTAGGTGCAAAAAACTCCTCATTTTTTTATCTGACATGATTTAATAGTTATTTTTCCACTTTGAGCAGCTCAGTTTTCGTTCAAATGACCCATTTGTTACGTTCGCAAATAGGATACAGGAACTTTTCTAGTAACCGCAGATGTATTTCATTGGTGCAAAAACCACGTTTTATTATCCGTACACAATTTTATTAGGTTTTTTTCAGTTTGGTTGCAGGCCCTTTTTTGTTCAAAGACCACTTTGTAGTACATAGGATACTAGAACTTTTCTAGTCACCGAGCTGATAATTTCATAGTGCAAAAACACACACTTTTATTATCCGTACACAATTTAAATAGTTTTTTTTTCACGTTTGGCGAAGTCAGTTGTGTCAAATGTCCCTTTGTACATACCAATAAGGATTCCAGAATTTTCTAGTCACAGCAGGTGTATGTTTCTATCGGTGGATCAAATGAACAGTTTTACTTATCACGTACTCAATTTAATTAGGTTTTTTTTTCACTTTGGCGTCAGCTCAGTTTATTGTTCCAAGTCCCAACTTTGTAAGCTTTCAAGATAGGATACAGAACTTTTCTGTTACCACAGGTGTATTTAATAGGTGCAAAACCACTGTTTTATTATTCACACCCCCCATGTATACAATTTAATTACGTTTTATTTCACTTGTTGGCATCAGCTCAGTTTTGTTCAGAAGGACCCACTTTGTACGTAAAATAGGGATACAGAACTTATTCTAGTCACAGCAGCGTATTTAATAGGTGCCAAAAACCACATTTTATTATCCGTACACAATTTATCAATAGTTTTTTTTCAATTTGGCGCAGCTCAGTTTTGTTCTCAAAGACCACCACTTTATACGTACATAGGTTACTGATCTTTATATAGTTACCGCAGGTGTATTTCTAGGTGCAAAAAACCACCGTTTTATTATCCGTACACTATTTAATTAAGTTTTTTTTTTTCACTGTGGCGCAGCGTCAGTTTTGTTCAAAAGACCCAGTTTTGTCCGTAAATAGGGATGACTCTAGAACTTTTCTAGTCACTGCAGGTGTTGTACGGCGTTGCGCGCAGTCCGGGCACTGGACCGCGGTCGCAAGCCGGTTCCACATAGGGTCCCGGCGTGGATCGGGGGGCACCGCGGGCCGCATCGGACCGGCCGCGCGCGACAACAACGTTCCCATCCACTACTGGAATCGGTTCCGTTCGGTCACTCGTCCATGCCGTCGAGATTGCGCATGCGCGCCCCCCTGGCGGCGCCGCGCTCGGCCTTGTGAATTCAAAGGGACAGTGCGCGGTTCATTGGGTAATTAGGGCGCTGTTCCTATCATTTATAAGTGTCGTTATACTAGGGAACGTCACTTCCATGCTGGATCTACGTTGCCCGAGCATTAGAGGAAAGCGGTTCCTTAAAGTGGTATTCCTGAATTTACCGTGTACCAGACCTCTCGCTTCGTTTCCGACTCCGAACTCTGCAGCCTGCCCTCGACCTCTGCCTGTCCAACGACACGAACCATTGCCGCCTGCCCTGAAACCATTCTGCCTGCCCACGACTACTATTCTGGACTACGATTCGTACCACGCTGCACCTCGGCCGCCATCGCAAGAAGTCACGTCAGGGGGGCACGACCTGTAGCCATCACGCCGCTAGCATGTCATCCCGCTTTGCGGGGGATCTGGTGAAAAAGGGGGCTACTTAGATTCGTTCCTGGCGTGGCTTAACTACCATCACTTGAGGTGGTCGGCCGGGGAGTCAAACTACCCAGCAGTCACCAAGTTGATCCAGGCCATGGAATACCGCCATGGTGCCTCCTGCCAAGCATCGCGGATCTTACGACGTTGGTTGCCACAGCAGTCGCAGCAAATCGCCCACAACAGCACTGCAGTTGGGCCAGATCTCCTCCTTGATGCGTCAGATTCCTCGCATCCCAGGCAACGTCTCTACCTGCGGGACCCCGTCGGTGACTACAGTCTACGTCAGCCGTCCCATGGCTCCGTGGGACCCAAGCTTCAGGCTCCCCTAACCCACTCAGATTTGCCGGGGATCCCAAGTATGCCGGGGTTTCATTACCACAGTGCTATATGCACATAGAAATGATGGCGGATCAGTTTCCATTGGAGAGTCTAAGGTGTCCTTCGTGGTGAGCCTACTATTCGGAGAAGGCCTGGGCTTGGGCGACTCCCCTCTGGGGTAGGTATACGAACCTGTGAATGTGGACTTTAAAGACCTTTCTTCCTGGAATTCCGCACCCGTCTTCGAGAACACGGCGCTGCCTCTCTGCTGAGGACCGCCATCTTGAAGCCTTCGTCAGGGGTAGATTTACTCGGTGGGTGGACTATGCGGTACAGTTCCGTAACTGGCTTCGGAGCTCAATGGAATGATGCCGCCCTCCTGAGCCACTTTCAAAAGGGCCTGTTCCAGCCGGATATAGGACGCTTTGGCAGCATGAGGACCTCCCGTCCAATAACCTGAGTGAACTATTCCTGCTAGCTATATCGGAATGATATAAGGTTCGCAGAGAGGCAGGAGGTGCTGCGTCAAGGAAAGATGACTCTGCACGCCCCGTCGCGTGGTTTCACCTGGCAGCCCCGGTTTTTCAGCTTCCTACATTGCTGTCCACTCAAAGCACTCTGTGGTGGAACCATGACAAGTGGTACCAGTGCCCAGTTATCGGGGCAGGAAGCTGACCAACCGTGCCGAACCGAGAGAGCTATGTCTTATACTGACGCCAGGCACGGACCATTTCCGCAAGCTGTCCGCTACATCCTCCCGGTCGGGAAACGCTCACACTCTAGGGTGCCGTTGGAGAGCCGGTCCTAGGGAGCCAAGTTACCCCTCTCCAAGTCTGATGATGCCAGTGGAGATGTGACTATTGTTGCTGGTCCTGTCGTTCCCGCGGATGTTCTGCCTGTGCATGGGACTCAGAGCTATTGCAGGGAACTTCATCTTGCCCATTGGTAACCGGTACCAGCATACCTGTTGTCCAGTGGAGAGCTCTTGCTTATTTCTTAGGTCAGTGGGGAGCTCCTCAGTGACCCCATCCAGTAAGTAACCTGGGCCAGTTGTCATCTTCCGTGTTGGGGCGTACATTTTAGGAGAAGATAGGGTTCCACGTTCTGTCCCGTGCTTCTCCTCCGCGATCCTCTTGGGCTCCTGGCGCTGCAATGTCACGCCCTACGTCTGTATTGGAAGAAAGGCAAAGTCCTGCGGTTGGGGTGACCGGAATGCAGTAACGTTGTTGGAGGTACACCCGGTGACTAGACCACTTCTCCGCCTCTCCGTTGTCCAGCCGTTGGCAGGCCTACCGGCCGAGTCACCAGGTCATTTGGGGATGTATTTCATCCCGATGAAAGTGGCCGATTCTCTGCCACCATCATCGGCCTTACGACTGTCATATTGACCTCCCTCCCAGTAAATCTGTCAACCTCGGGGGAGGGTCTTATACCCGCTGTCCGTGCCAGAGACTTCAGGCCATGTTGACTACATCGGGAGAAACCTGCAGAAAGGATTCATTCGTAAGTACTCATACCCAGCCGGTGCCGGGTTTTTCTTCGTGCAGAAGAAGGTTGGTTTTCCCTCCAGTCCGTGTATAGACTTACAGGGGTCTAAATAAGAATCACGTAAAAAACGCTACCCTCTCCAACTGATTCCTCAGAGCTGATTGACTGTCCAAAGTGGCTTAAGTGTTTTCCAAGTTGGATCTCTGCGAGGAGCCTATAAACCTCATCGCAGAATTCGGGAGGGGGGACGAGTGGAAAGAACGGCGTTCATACCCTGCGATGACATTTTGAGTACCTCGTGATGCTCCTGTGGGCTCTGTGTAAGACGACTCCGCGGGTTCACAAGAACTCGACAACGATTGTCTTCGGGATCTCTAGTACACCTGCGTCATTAGTGTTCTAGATGACATCTGATGTTTTTCCCCTGATCTTCAGACTCACGGGGCCCAAAGTACGCCAGGTTCTGCAACGTCTGCGCAGCAACGACTGTACGCCAAGCTGGAGAAATGTTTTTTTCCATCGGACCAACCTACTTTTTCCTCGGCAACATAGTCTCGGCTGAAGGCCTAGAGATGGGACCCGGCAAAACTCTGTCTGCGGTGCTTAACAAGGCCCGTCCTGTCGGTCTTTCGGGCGAACTCAGAGCCTTCCTGGGCTTCGCAAATTATTACTGCAATTTAGTTTCCCACGTTCTCCACCTTGGTGGCTCCCTATCGTGGCCCTTACTCGGAAGAATGCTGAAACAAGATGGTGGCCTCCGGAGGCTGAGAAGGTGTTTGTGGAGTATCTAAAGACAGGCACTTCTCCATGTATGTCTCTGTCTTGGTCCGGGCCTGATTACGAGAGGACGTTCTCTTCTGGAGGTGGATCGACTCTCTTCTGTGGGGCAGGGGCGGTCCTCACTACAGAGAAGTCTAAAGGCACAGTTTCGCACATGTGGGTTCTTCTCTATAGACCTTTCGGCCGGGCTGAGCTGGAAACTAGCCATTGGGGGGACCGGGTACTCGTTGGCATCAAGTTAGCCGTTGAGGAGTGGCGACATCTGCTGGAGGGGGCTCGTCACCAATCGACATCTTTACGACACAAAAATTGTTATTTGGACCTTCAGACGGCCAACGTCTCTAAACCACCTCATCAAGCCCCGGTGGTCCTCTTGTATTTTTTCTCGGTTTGATTTTTTGGTAGACATTTACACTGGACCTGGATGAGGAAAAACGTCAAGGCTGATGCCCTCTCTCGCTGCCTCGGACGTGGTCGCGGTGAAGAACCGTGTCCACACACATCATTTCCACCCGACGGTTGATTCACGTGGCTACCCGCAGGTCTCCAAAAATTCTACAGGCAAAGACTTATGTGCCGCTGGCACTCTAGGAGGAAGATTCTGGAGTGGGGCATAGCATCCTTTGTGGCTGAGTCATCCCGAGCTCGGAAGTCTTATGCTTTGATCTCGCGGCGCATGGTGGGCCGACTCTAGCACAGGATGTCAAGGAGACTTCACCCTCAGCCTGTGTCACTTGTGCTCGGACAAGGTCCACGCCACAGGCCCATCGGGTTCTTGGCATCGCTGACCGTGCCGGTAAATCCCGCTTGGACGAACATAGCGATGGATCTTCGTCCAATCTGACCTACCAGTCGCCTCTGGGAAATTCCAGTCATCTGGGTCGTTGACGGTACCGGTCTCAAAAATGTACCACTTTGTGCCTCTCCCTGGCCTGCCGTCTGCCCCTCAATTGCTAATCTTTTCTTCCGGAATATTACTTCCGCTTCATGACTGCCCTCACACATTGTCTACACAGCGGTGGTTCAATTGTTTACGACTTGTTTGGCGTGCATGTGCTCCCGTCTGCAAGTCAAGTTGGACTTTCTTCGGGCATACCACCTCTGTCCAATGGGATAGGTGGAGAGAGTGAACTAGATTCTGGGAGAATCCTGCGTACTTTGGTGTGTCAGGACGTCAGGACAACTGGATTCGAGCTGCCTCCCGTGGGCTTGTATATGCGTTTAACTATACGGGATCGGGAAGCTGCCAGGTCTCCCCGTTCTTTGTAGTCTTATGGCCGCACCACACCCCCTTTCCCTGGCTCTCACTGACTCGGGATGTGCCACGCTGTCAACTACCAGGTTCGGGGATATCAGGCCATCTGGCAGGAGACGCGATGTTCTATATGAGGGCCTCTGCCCGATCATGAAGTCTCAGCAGAACAAAAGGTTGAAGACCTGCCCCTCCAACCGTTATGACTCCCATGGGGATCCAAGTTTGGCCTCTCCATCAAGATATGGGCGCCGAAAGGTCCCTAGTCTTAAATTGGGCCATCGCTTCTCGGACCCTTCAAGGTTCTTCAGGCAGTTGAACCGGTTGACATACAAGCTTTTTTTGCCTCATCTCTCCTGAGGATCCCACAACGCATTTCATGTGTATCCTCCTCTTAAGCCTCTGGTTCTGAAACCGGTTCTGCGGTAAGAAAGTGACGCCTTACCCAGTATCCGAATCCACGATGACATCTTCGTGTAAAGGACATTTTGTCTTGAAAACAATCAGAGGAGACGTTTCTTCCTCGTGGATTGTGAGGGGCTCGGACCTGAGGAGAGATCTGTGGAGCCTGAATCTAACATTCTGAATAGGATCTCATCTCAGATTTTCTGCAGCCTAAAAAGGTGCGGGAGGACTAAGGGGTTGTACTGTAACGGGTTGCGCCGCGATCCGGGCCACAGGACTGCGGTCGCACCCGTTTTCCCACAACGTGTCCCCAGCGTTGGTCGGGGGGCGGCCGCGGGCCACACGGCGGCCACTGCGACAACCCGTTCCATCCACTCACCTGGCCTCCTCACGCTCCCCCGTCTGGTCCGCGTCCCTGACGGCGGAATGCGCGCATGCGTGCCCCCCTGGCGAATGCGCGTCGCTTGTCCTTGTGGAATTTAAAGGGACAGTGCGCCGGTAAAGTGGGGACTTTCCGGGCGCTGTTCCTAATAAGTGGTTTGCACATACGTCACTTCACTGCTGGATATACGTTGCACGAGACCTTAGAGAAGAGTTCCTAAAGTGTATTCTGCTTTACGTGTACCAGACTTCTCGCTATGTTTTCCCGACTCCGAACCTCTGCTGCATGCCCTGACTTATGCCTGGCCACGACCACGAACCATTGCGCCTGCCCTGACCTTCTGCATGCCCACGACTACGATTCTCGGACTAAGATTCTGTACCTACTATGGCATCCCTCGGCGCCATCGAAGCATGTCTAGTCAGGGGGGGACGACCGGGTATGCCTCACACCGCACATGTCCATCACTGCTTTGCACGGCGGGCTTGGTGGAAAACCGGCGGGCTACTTAGATTCGTTCCCTGGTGTGGCTTAACTACCGCAGCGCTTGCGGTGGATCCGGCCCGTAGAGGGGTAGGAATCCACTACCCAGCCGTCACATAGGTGTAGTTCATAAGGTGCGCAAAAAACCACGTTTTATTATACGTTCTCAATTTAGATTAGTTTTTTTTTCCACTTTGGCCTGCAGCTCAGTTTTATTCGAAAGACTCCTCTTTGTACGTACATTAGGATACAGATACTTTTCTAGTCGCACCGCAGGGTGTATTTCATAGGTGAAAACACGTTTTTTTATCCGTACACTATTTATTTAGGTTTTTTTTCTCTTTGGCGCAACTCAGTTTTGTTCTAAAGACACTTTTTAGTACAATAGGATACAGATCTTTTCCGCGTCACCGCAGGTGTATTTCATAGGTGCAAAAAAGCTGGCTGCGTTGCATGCGTCAGCTCGGCCTCCCGTCAAGTCTCATTGTTGACGTGGCAACAAGCATGGAATTCCACCTCTCCACAAGTCTCCAGAGAATTTTTTGCAACAGCGCGCAATGCAATTACGTAGTAACGAAGTGATAACATGGCCTTGACATGCAGCTGGTGTGGGACCTCGGAGGTTGAGCCACACCGAGAGTAGGAGGCAGGGACAAGTGCTCTGCACCATCCTTGCACAGTTTTGAAGAAAGCACCAAAATGAGATCAGATGCGGGACAATGCCTTGTCAGCATGAGGCATTGTGAGTGATCTTGGTTCTGGAACGATCGTTGGACTCTTGATACATAGGTCAGCCAGCGGATGGAGGAGGAGACGGACACGCTAGATGCGGACACGGAGCCTTTTGTCTATGTCTGAGATTCACAAGGCCCGACTGTTTACACAATTTTATTGGCTTCATTAGGACAGTGGGTTCGGGGTAAGGCTAGAGCAAGGCGGCCCATCAGCTTTTAGGGTGCATCATCTGAGGCAAGTCTGGGCTGTGTGAAGCTGTGCGGGGAAGCGGGGATGAGACGGAGGAGGGAGGAGGAGGGTTATTCCTGGACACGCACAGTTACTGACGTCCCTGCCTTGGAAAGAGGTTGGAGTGAATTTGAGGCGAGGAGGAAGTATGAGTGCAAGATCAGTTTGCTAGTGCTCCTCGACACAGAGGCTTGGGAAATCGCAAGGTCATATCTCACATGAGTGCTTGGAGCTCATTTCCTCCAACCTTGATCCTCACATTATAGGCCATCAATAATGAAACAACAGTTACTGGGTGGCACCCTTCCCTGGATTCCCGGTACAATCAACACCAACCACTTTCCTTCCACCACACAAATAGAAGAGTATAAATGCAGGAAATGTGAGACCTTGCTGATTTGATCCTAATGGAGACGTCTGTTTCGCTAGGACTTCACGTTCTTCAAATGTCACGGTGGAAAACAACTGTCAGCGACTATGACAGCCAGTAGAAGTGCAAGTAGTCGTAGTGGCAGCAGCAGCAATGTGACAGAAGCCTAATGTGTCGATCTCATGGACAATCATTTATTGTCACCACCTCACTCACACGCATGAATGCAGGGCACACATACAACACACAGAGGACCAGCATTAAGTTCATGGTGCACGACTATCTGCGTCTAACACGATGTTTTTGGATGTGTCCGGACCATCGACTTATGGGTATCCAAAATCGGATGAATGCGGTCAGCTCTTACTCGCCACAACTAGAGGTGTTGTCCTGCCCAGCAGCCAGCATCATAATCTGAAGCGGTCCTTCAGCACAGCTGGAGAGTCATAAAGACAAACGCATACGGCTTATTCCACAGATAATGTGGATCGTTTGTCTTCATCAAGGTTGAATCTGGCAATGGATCTTGATTGAGGGTTGTGGCCACAATTTCCGAGGGAACAATTTGTTGCCGGTCTAACGTTAACATTCCTCTTCAGACAGAAATGGTCCTCTTGAAAAAATGTTTTTTAAAATGATCATTTTTCTATCTGCAATATTTATTCTCAGTTCCCAATAGAAATTTTGCTGGTTTTGCGTGTGCGAGAATTGTAAAAGACACAAGGTTTCATGACAAAACCGTATCTCATTTACTCACATTTATCTTTATGAATTTTTCGCATTGTCAATGGTTTGAGGTCATTTGAGTGAGATATAGCTTATAATTATTGTTCTTTGGAGATCAGTAAAATGTGGCTTCTAAGTGGCATTCTCGATCCAAGATTTTAATAGTGGCTGAGAAGTTCTATTTATAATTTTTTGGGGTCTTGTTGATGTGTGATACAGCTAGTATTCATGGTCCTTTGACAGAAATGTGGCTTTTAAGTGGCATTTTCTCCGTCACAATTTTTAACAGTGCATGAGTAAGTCAATTTTTATAATTTTTTGGGTCTGTTGCTGTGAGATACCGCATTTAATCATGGTCTTTGGAATAGAAATATGGGTTCATAGTGGCAGATTCTCCATCACATTTTTAAACAGTCGCTGAGAAGTCTTTTTTTTATATATTTTTTGGGTATTTGCTGCCACTTTGAAGATGCAGCGCAATTACTACAGGTATCTATTATGAAATATGTGGTTTGTCATGACCCATTTGTTCTTCTACAATGTCAAAAGTGGATCAAGGTTCATGTTTGAGTTTTTGGGGGCATTCGTGCTGTGAAATGCTAGCTATACACTACAGGTACATTCTAAAAAAATAAATGTGGTTTCTAAAAAGACATTTGATCTTACATTGTCACAAAATGTGGCTAAAGGGTCAATGTTTTGAATTTTTGGGGGCATTTTGCGTAAAATTGCAGCATACTACAGGTCCTTTATAAAAAAATGTGGTTTCTAACGGCATTTGTTTTCAAAATTTCCCAAAAGGGGTCAAGGGTCTTTTTTAAATTTTTGGGGGCTTTTTGCTGTAAAATGCAGCTAAATCGGCCCTTTCTAAAAAATGTGGTTTCTAAAGACTTTGGGTTTCTTAAAATTGTCAAAAGTGGCTCAAGGGTATTTTTTTGAATTTTTGGGGGCATTTTGCGTGAAATGAGCTATAAAAGGTCCTATTTTAAAAATGTGGTTTTTAACAGACACTTTTCTTAAAATTGTAAAAAAGGGTAAAGGGTATGGTGTGTCAAAAAAAGGAATGGGTGGGGCCTGTTAATCGCACATATTGCAAAATTATTTGTTTTGCAAGATTTTTAAAAATAGCTAGCAACCCCTGTAGTGAGACAGCCCTTTAATCAATTAAAAAAAAAAAGGGGGGTGGGTTCCCACCCTTTTTTAAAAAATGTGTTTTTAGAATTAAACTACAAAAAAAATGGTTTGGGCAAAATAGCTGTACAAAATTCCTTGAATTTTAAAAGGGGGTACAGGAAGATTGAACAGATGTAGGTTACCCAGGAGAGGTATGCCCAATTTTCATTTCAACTAAATGGTGGTTAAAACCCTTTTCCAGCATTTTTAATCTGTCCGTCGGGGGGGTTTTATGGTCAAAACCCCTTTCCGGGAAAGGTATAGTCAATGTCCATTTTTCAATAAATGGGGGTTGAAAAACTCCTTTTTCCGGACTTTTAATTGTCCGTCGGAAGGTTTTATGGTCATACTGCGGCCCAGGAAGGTAGTAAATGTCCGTTAAACAAAAAATGTTGGTTCAAAGACCTCTTTTCCCAGCATTTTTTAAATTTGTGGGTCAGACGGTTTTTTGGCTTTACTGGGTAATGAAGAAATATTTAAATGCCCCGTTCAACAAAAATGGTGGTTTAAAAGACCCCTTTTTCCGGCACTTTTTTAATCTGGGGGTATGCAGGTTTGGGGTCTGGGGGCCCGGAAGGTTGTCAATGTCCGTTCAAAAAAAGGGTGGTTCAAGCTGTTTTTTCCCGGCATTTTTTAACTGTGGGTCAGACAGGTTTAAGGGTCATTTGTGTACAGACAGGTTAGTAGTGTAAGTTCAACTAAATGGGGGTTAAAAAGACCCCTTTTTTCCGGCATTTTTTAATTGGGGTCTGCAGGTTTAAGGGTATGCTGCGGTCCTGGGACAGTTTAGTAAAGTCCTTCAATTTAAATGGGGGTTTTTAAAGCTCCTTTTTCGGCACCTTTTAATGTGGGTCGACAGGTTTAAGGGTCATGTGGTTCCAGGACGGGATAGTCGTCCAGTTCAACTAAAAGAGGGTTCAAATAATACTCCTTTTGGGCACTTTTTAATTTGTGGGTATGCGGTTTAAAGGGTCATGCTGGGCAAGACAGGGTAGTGAAGGTTGTGAGTTTTTTTTGTGGGCCTTTAAACCTAAGGTGTTTCCTAAGAGTAGACGTATCCAGTTGATGTTGTGGATGTTAATTCCTTTTCAGCCCGTTTGGGTGTAAATGAAGGGGTTGTTCCTTTCCCCTGACTTTAATGGTCTCGGCGTAAACTTTTATGACTATCGGAAAAAGTCTTTGTAAATTGCCCATATCGACATCGACCCCATGACGATAGTCAAATAATCAATCATCATTTTAGGGTAATGGGTTTTCCCGGAGAGCGGCCCCTTTCGCCCATGTGACACAGTACTGTTTCAATGTGGATAAGACACAATTTTCCCCGCTTCCACCAGCATCTTCACAAGGTCTATTTTTTGTTCTTGGGTTTAAATGACTGTCGACAAAAAGCATTTCATCTCTGAACACAGAACCTGTCCCTTCCTGAGGGTAGACGGGGACATTCCCCTCTTGTTTGTTTTGGGGGTTTTTTGTTTTTACGGTGAATGGCACCTTCAGGTTCTAGAAAATTTCCCCCAAGGATGATCCGATGTGTGCAAGTCCAATTTTTCCTGTATTTTGGTTGATTTCTTTTGACTTTCCATGATGTTTCACCCGAAGCAGGGTTTTTTGGTGTGAAATAAATAATCCAAGTGAGTCTCTAAATTTAATCAGATGTTGTTTCTAAAAACATGAATAAAGGGGGGAAAAGAAAAATTCCTGTTTGGCCAGGAAAGTTATAAAATGCCTTAAATATTTTTTTATAATTATTCTGGGATTTGGCAAAAAGAAATAATTTTTGGGTTTCCCAATTGACTAAAACGAGGAAGGTTTATTCTTATTTCATGTTGAGGTGAGAAAAAACCTGCAGATGGGTTTTTTATGTAGTGGATGGAAACGTTTGGTTTCAACTGTTGTAAGTGTCCTCAGTACATTAATATTAAAATTTGGGTTTTTGGTCTTTTTCTGTTAAATCATAACTCTATGGAAAATTAGTAATTGGTTCTGAATCTTCAAAATATCACTAAATATAATGCAAAAGGAAAATTAAAGAGAATTAGGCAGATAAAAAATACAGAAAATGCAAGTTCTTACATAGAACAAACAGAAAGAGCTGCTGGAAGCTGAAAAGCAATTTCTATTTGAGGATAAGAGTTTCTTTGGGTCATATACTTTATATACAATGTACTAGCAAAAAAAGAAAATAGCTGCCCTCCCCCGATGCCCAAAGCACCCTCTTATTCTGGCAGAATAGAACATATAATACCACGTAATAGTACTAAGAGAGGTTTACTGACGGGCAATCATTGCAGCCCTTTAATAAGATGGCTGATTAGTGTCGGTATTGTTTGTCGTAAAAAAAAATCTCAACATACAATGTCCCAGGAAAGACCAGTTTCCTTTTAGGAAGTCTGTCCCAAAGCCCCCATCTGTTCTTGATCATGGTCCCTTGATTCTAAGGGAGATATGTATGATCGGGTTTTTCACACTTTTTCGGTGAAAAATGCACCTAAGTGAGCCGCTACAATGCTAAGAAACCCAATTTGTGTTAGGCCTTGTTCATAAGACTTGACACTTTTTAATGCGGGCATGGGAGTGTCTCACCACAATTGTAATATTAGACACATATATGAATGTGGTTCGGCAAAACTAGGCGCATTTGTGCTCTTACAGGCAGACGTATTTCAATGCGATCTGCCGGAGCCTGAGGAGTCGGACTGGAGCTAGATTTGCTGTAAGGGGAAAAAATGTGCAATATTTCTCAACTTCTACCAGTGCAATAATAAAAATGAATTTCTGATAATTAGCAAACTATAGATAATGAAATTAGATACATTTAATAATGTTATCATATAAAATTTATATAAAAATATATAATTTCCCAAAATGTAAAAATATCTCCTATAAAATGTATCTAAAATTAATAGAATATAAAACTAGTTTTATGTTAAATAACCCACTGATGATGTTGTTCATATTCTACAATTTAACATTTTTATTACGTTAAATTTGAAATGTACTTTTGCTGCTCTCACCCTTTATTCTACATACAGCAAGAGCCAGCACAGCACAGGTATTGCTAGGACATGTGGTCCACCAAGCAGAATCAGTACCATAGTTTCTATTCACTGACATGCTATTCTAATGACTTTTCTTTTATTTCCAGCCTTTCTATAGTCTTTATACATGTTTGGGGCATTACTAATGCGCCTAAGTTCCGTAATGCACAAAACACGCAGAATAGGGGCGGGGAACTTTATACACCATTTATAATCGCACAAAAACCCCTTTCATACATTCAGGTGCATTATGCACTGAAAACGAGACTCGACAATTCACTTCAAAGCGCCTTCCTTCATACAGGTCTCCCTAAGTGTCAGTGCAGACAGCTCCATTATCTTTTACCATGCCAAGGTTATGGCCCAGAATAGAGAGCTCGCCAGGAATATTCATAGCAACCGATTGATAAGAGCATTTTATGTGGCCAGCCGAATAAACCCAAGAATAATGGTTCTTCAACCCTTCCTCAAGGAATTCCCCTGCTGTTTCATCCTCTCTAGCTTACTAGATCAAAGATGCTGCTGCTATGCAACTACCTCAAGCAACTCTCTGACCTGTCAGCTGACCATGCACACATGTGAGCTTATTATTTGGGAGTAGTTGCTAATTCTTCATAATGCAGAGTTTCACTTTGTGGCTGGCGCTGTGTATACTAGTTAATGAGAGATTGTGTCTCGTGAGCTCATAGCATTCAGTTCTGTTTTAGTTAGCTATCTGTTCCAGTTATTAGAGCCCTGTTAGTCTTAGTCCTTTGTTGCTTCTATTCTGCCCTCTGTCAGTCTTGCAGTGTGTTCAATTTATGAGTTCTTTTTGGTGGATCTGTGCTGTTTTCGATAAAGTTAGTGAGGGATTTTGTCAGGGGTAAGATAGGGGTAAGATAGGGCCAAGAATATCTGGTGTAAGGGTCAATGTTCAAGGCAGATTAGAGACCAAGTTAGGCAAAGCTAGTTGTTAGATGTTTGTTTTTTAGTGTCTTGCTTATGGATAAATATCCTTCTATGCCCTTGCTATTGTCCACCTTTCTGTCCATTTTCCATTGGTTAGTACCTACAGTATCTCACAAAAGTGAGTACCCCCTCACATGTTTGTAAACATTGGATTATATATACATGGGACAACACTGAAGGTCTGACACTTTCATACAATGTAAAGTAGTCAGTACACAGCTTATACAAGAGGGTAAATTTGGTGTGCCCTCAAAATAACCTTGTCAAATAGTCTCCAAAAAAAAATGGGAATCTCGCAAGAGAACATAGAGTGACTTTTGATCACTATATTTACTATTGTGCCATAGGCAAACTTAAACTCTATCAGTTCTCAATCTATAAAACACTAAAACGTAACTTTTATTATGTATAACTCTTAACCTCTATACACACTATTTAAAAACCTGATTTCTAACCTCACCACTCAAAATAACCTAACACACAGCTAAAGATTTCTAAACTGCTGACAACAAAAGTGAGTGCACTCCTGAAAAGGGCCAAAATGTGCCCGAGTGTGAATCTTTTATGTGGCCACAATTATTTTCCAGCTCTGCCTTAACTCTCTTGGGCATGGATTTAACTAGAGTTTCACAAGTTGCCAATTGATGTTGGAGACCTTGCACTCCTCCACCATCCATTTGAAGATGCCCCACAGATGCTCAATAGGGTTTAGGTCTGGAGACACGCTTGTCCAGTCCAGCACCTTTACTCTAATTTTCTTTAGCAAGGCAGTAATTGCTTTGGAGGTGCTTGGGGTCATTATTATGTTGGAACATTGTTTTGCAGCCCAGTTTTCAAACGGAGGGGATCACGCTCTGCTTCAGTATGTCACAGTATATGTTGGCAGTCATTGTTCCCTCAATTAACAGTCCTTCCCCACAGTTAGCAGCACTCATGCTACACCAAACCATGACACTCCCACCACCATGATTCACTGTAAGCAAGATACCTTTGTACAAGACACATCTGGTTTCCACCACACACGCTTGACACCATCTGAACCAAATTAGTTTATCTTTGTCTCATCAGACCACCGGACATGATTAAAGTAATCCATGTTCTTAGTCTGCTTGTCTTTAGCAAATTGTTTACGGGCTTTCTTGTGCATTATGTTTAGAAGCGGCTTCCTTCTGGGATGACAGTCATGCAGACCAATTTGAAGCAGTGTCTGGTCTGAGCACTGGGAGGCTGAACCCACATCCCTTTAACCTTTGCTGCAATGCTGGCAGCACTCTTACATCTATTTGAAAACTTAATCTCTGGATATGATGCTGAGCACATGCACTCAACTTCTTGGGTCAACCATGGCGAGGCCTGTTCTTTGTGCAAACTGTCTTGGTAAATTTCAGTTTGGTCTTGGCCATTGTGCTGAAGCTCAGTGTGAGGGTCTTGGAAATCTTCTTCTAGTCAAGGCCATCTTTATGTAGGGCAACAATTCTTTTTTTCAGATTCTCGGACAGTTCTTTGTCATGAGGTGCCGTGTTGAACTTCCATTGAGAATGTGATAGCGATAACACCAAATTTACCTGTTGCCCATTCACATCTGAGACCTTGTAACATTAATGACTGACAATGACAATATGGAGGAAAAACAGTATTTGGGCCCAACTTGTCCATTTTCACTTAGGGTATACTCACTTTTGTTGCCAGTAGTGTAGATATTGATAGCGTGTGTTGAAATATTTTGGGGTCACAAACTGTACACTGACTACTTTGTTTCAAAGTTTCATATCTTCAGTGTTGTTCCATGAAAAGATATAATACAATATTTATAAAAAATATGAGGAGTGAGATAATGTACATTTCATTTTTGATACACACTTCAGGTTACTTGAATGTGACTGCTTGTTGGCATCATTTGTTTTATAAGTTTTTGTTGCCATCCTTGTCAAACAGTATCATAACACATTCTCATAGTACAACCTTTGTTTTATTTTAGCTTTTTAATTATCTTTTTTATTTGCACACCTTAATTGTTTCTTGAGCCACATTTTTTTGTTCATCAGATTTTGCCAACATTTTATTTTTGTACATGACTATAGGTGATATTTCAGATGGTCACCAATGAGTTAGTTAGGTAAGTACATGTAGTCCACTCCCTGCAGTCGTGTGTATATCTGGCCATGAGTGAAGGGGATGGTGCTTTTACTGCCTAACACTTATCAACCAGTTGCCAAATTAATTTTGTAATGACAGACTTGAATACATCTTCATGACTTTTACTAAGTGTAATGATCTGGAGTAGTGGATCCTCTGGACCACCGCAAGCGGTGGTATAAGCCACGCCACAAAGCAGAACCTAAGTAGGTCCTGGTATTCACCAGGGCCCGCTGCAAGGCAGGTTGGGTTTGCTGTGTTGGGAATCCTACCAGATCGCTACCCCTGACATGACTTGCTTGCAGTGGCAGCCAAAGAGTAGCATTGTACAAAATTGTGGAGCAAACTCATAGTCGGGGACAGGCAGGAAGGTCAGGACAGGCGGCAAAGGTTCATGATCAAGGGACGGAGGCAAACAGTATGGTACACCGAAACACTAGCAAGACTCGGGGAACACTTTCACAGTAGTCTCAAGGGAACTAAACATCCATCAAGCAGTCAGGAAGAGGCAGCGTTAAATAGGGACAGTGCCTGGTGATCGCGGAACCTAGGGAGCGGGGACGCGTACGCCGGGAGGCGGAGACGATGGCTGGAGCGTGGACAGGTGTGTGGAGCCGGGACAATGCAGAGGAGTGAGCAATTCCACGGCCCACATGCGGGTTGCGGAGCCGATCACCGGCAGGACATGAGTGCATCTGTGACCCAGTGTCACCCGTGACACTAAGTCAATTTAATGCAGTCATCAAACATCTTCCTATAAATTTGTCTTTGTTAATTTAGGCTTTTCCTTTGCTGCATTTAGTCTCCTTTTTCTGTAGTGGACCAACATAATTTCTTGTTCGGAAGCTTGTTCAGAAGCTTGTAAAGCTACAAGACCCATCATTTTTTTCTGTTCTTTGCTTATGTTTTTCTACCCAATCTCAGTCTCGGCACATGCCCCCTCTTTACACTTTCATGTCAAAAGTCTTGAAAGACAGGATCAAATGGGTATGACTTCAAAGGCTTTCTTGAAAAAGCCAAAATCCTTCGGTCACATGATCTCCTGGGCTTGACACATCTGTTTACTGTGTTTGAAGACCCACTTAGCTTCTTGCCATCAATTACCTAACACATAACTTCAGGTAGCTCACAGAAACAGTTATGAAAGTACATTACAAAAAAAAATGAACTATGGGGGAGTTGGGATTTCTTTTCCACTGCATATCTTTAACTTTTTGGCCTGTATAATTGCCTCAGCTGTGCATCAGGCTATGTGGCAGCCAATAGAATAAAATACTCTGAAGATCTGCACAGTGTTTAACTTACAAGTAATAACCTGTTTCACATTACTTGATAGGAAGAGTGTGAAAATAGAGAGGAATGAAGTAAATAAAGTACATGAAGTATGTCAGATCGTCACAGCGATCATGTAGCTCAATTACATGAGTCATGTTGGGAAAAATTCACACAAAGCAGATGAATTAAAAAAAAAAATAAGACAAATAAAAATCAATTCCACATTTGAATAGGGCTGTTTCTGTAGCTTGTGTCTGGATCAGAAAAACAAAGAAACTGAAGCCTCCACAGAATTTCTTCTGACCATTGAAGTTTCTACACTTCCTTGAAATGTTGGAAGTGCTGTGAAATATATGATTAGTAATCCTGCTACCATCCCCACCACAATCAATCATCATTGCTGGAAGAAGCTGCCAGGAAGTGACAGGTTCTGTAGCAGGCTCTGACTTATAGATGAGTTTAGAACAGGGGACTTTCCTGTTACACTCATGTGGCCTGATAAAAGATAAGGAAATGATCTGTCTAGGTCAGATAACCTCTATAGAAAGTCCAATATCAATATATTAGATGTATACTTTTAAGTCAGGTTTAAGAACACATAAAAATATTATTCACTGGATAAAACAATTTTCTTAGATTTTTTGCACTAATTACTTGTACTTAATATTCAAGCAGCCACAGTCTCGGTGTAATGATCCGTGTTCTCCAGGATCCAGGAAAGCTTTGAATGGAGGATATCATGTTTGCTGCTATGACTGTGTCCCATGTTCTCTGGGGGAAGTGTCCAATATCACAGGTAAATGTAGATAATACATCACATAATCCTGCATGTGTTTGAATGTTGGAAAGCACATCCAGTCTTATAGACATTGGAGATAAAGAGAAAAATGTTTCCCTTTAGGTCAGATTGGTTCCTGCCTTATGGGTTCTATATTTATCTTGGTTGATAGGAGGAAACAAAGTTCTAAAATTACCTGTAGCCTTCAGCTTCATCAAAATATTCTTTGAACATGATGGGTAAAGGTTTCAACCATCTTATGTGACTTTGTAACTGCGCCTCTCCTCACATTGGCAATCCTGCTGTGTAGGGGACTGCATCAATTCAGTACTGTGTCCCCTATATTCATGGGATCCAATAGGTTACTCCGCCACCAATCATAAAGAAATGTTATAGTTAGAGATGGGCGAATTTCTCAAAATTCGGTTCGCTCACTTTGCCGAATTTCCCGACAAAAAATAACTTCGTTCCGAATTACTTCGGGATGAATCACTTTAAAAAAACAGCTATTTCCAGGCTGCACAGAGCCTGAAGGGTGCTGTAGAACGTTGTGTCATGCTTAAATATGCAGAGGGAGCTTGGTTTGGTCTTCATACAATGTTGTGTTTTAGTATGACACGCACATGACTGCCGCCGCTATTAGAATCGCTTCACTCTAAAATTCCCTGGGCACTTAAGAGGGCAAAACTGACCAAAAAACTGAAGCGGGAATGTTGTCTGATAAAGTCATGCCAGAGAAAGCTGGAAAAGATCAAGCTGAGGGCTCAGGTGGCAACATTAGTGACAGAGTGTGGAGGTGACGGCGGCAGCCACAGCAGCATGAGGTCAGACAGTGGCACAATGACATTCTGGAGGTGGCAAAAACAGGAGTAGGCCACAGAGTGGCACAATGACAGAGAGTGGAGGTGACGGGCGGCAGAGCATGAGGTCAGACAGTGGCACAATGCATTCTGGAGGGGGCGAAAACAGGAGTAGGCCACAGAGTGGCACAATGACAGAGAGTGGAGGTGACGGCGGCAGCAGCATGAGGTCAGACAGTGGCACAATGACATTCTGGAGGTGGCAAAAACAGGAGTAGGCCACAGAGTGGCACAATGACACAGTGTGGAGTTGACGGCATCAACAGCAGCAGCAGCATGAGGTCAGACAGTGGCACAATGACATTCTGGAGGTGGCAAAAACTGGAGTAGGCCACAGAGTGGCACAATAACACAGTGTGGAGGTCACGGCAGCAGCAGCATGAGGTCAGACAGTGGCACAATGACATTCTGGAGGTGGCAAAAACTGGAGTAGGCCACAGAGTGGCACAATGACAGAGAGTGGAGGTCACGGCAGCAGCAGCATGAGGTCAGAGAGTGGCACAATGACATTCTGGAGGTGGCAAAAACAGGAGTAGGCCACAGAGTGGCACAATGACACAGTGTGGAGTTCACGGCAGCAGCCACAGCAGCTTATGAGGTCAGACAGTGGCACAATGACATTCTGGAGGTGGCAAAAACAGGAGTAGGCCACAAAGTGGCACAATGACAGAGACTGGAGGTGACGGCGGCAGCAGCATGAGGTTATACAGTGGCACAATCACATTCTGGAGGTGGCAAAAACAGGAGTAGGCCACAGAGTGGCACAATGACAGAGAGTGGAGGTGACGGTGGCAGGAGCAACAGCATGAGGTCAGAGAGTGGCACAATGACACAGTGTGGGGTCACGGCAGCAGCCACAGCAGCAGCATGAGGTCAGACAGTGGCACAATGACACAGTGTGGAGGTGGGTGGCAATACCAGTCCCTGGTAAAGATGGTTGGTGGCAGATGGAGGAAACTGTCAGCAGATGTTGTGCATCAGGCGGGTGGCGGCATCAGAAAAGTGGCTGAGGCAGGTAGTTTGAACCCAGACTCATTTCTCACAGTTTGGGTAAGGCGTCATGGCTGATATAGTCTGACGCCTAAGGCATTGGGTGTGTGGAATCCTGGCCGATCCACGCCTTATTCATCTTGACAAAGGTCAGTCCTTCCAAATTTCCGTGGACAAGTGGGTTCTTCTTGGGCTAACGATGGCCCCCGCCGCACTGAACACTCGCTCTGATGCCACACTACTGGCCGGGCAGGACAGCTTCACTGCAAACTAGGCAAGTTGCGGCCACACATCCAGTTTGGCTGCCCAGTAGTGCAGCGGATCTTCTAACTGGGGTGGCAGAGTGCTGTCCAAGTAGGCCACCACCTGTTGCTTCAGGGTCTGCTCCAGGTCCTGCTGCTGCTGCTGGCGACTGCGCTCTCACGAGGCGGGTGAAGGAAGCTGCTCATCAGTGACTCCAGACTTAGGTTGCTGCTGATGGAACTGGTACTGCTCCTACCCCCCACTTTCCCAGCAGCCGCGGCGGTAGTACGTGAGCGCTGTAGAACCCCCCCAGTCAGACCTGTCGGAGGGACGATGCCGCACATAGGCAGCGGCCAACTGACTACGGAGGATATCCCTATAGTATTTGAGTTTTTCCTCCCTCTCAATAGCTGGGAAAAAGGCTCCGATTTTGAAGTCATCCCTCTGCCGGATGCTGACTATTCGGCTGTCACTAGCCAGGCAAATCAGCATGCTGCGGGCCATCTGCACAAGTGACTCCGAGGGGCTCCTGCCTCCATCTCCACTGTATACTGCCACGGTGCTTGCGGGTCATCTGCCTCGTCTTCCTCATCTCCATCTACCTCCTCCAGCTGCTCCTGCTCCTCCTCTCTTGTCATCTGGGTAGAAAATCCACATATTTCACCAGACAATGCTTCTGCTCCAATGTCCTTCTCCTCCTCCTCTTCCATTTCAGTCCCCACCGGACTCATGTGGCCGCAAGATGTAGTGGACACGTCTCCAGTCCCCTGCCCAGACAGATTTTTCAGCATCTGTTCCAGGACATGAAGCAGTGGAATGACGTTATTCATCCCGTAGTCCTGGCGACTGACAAATAACGTGGCCTCCTCGAATGGCCTCAACAAACGGCAGGTGTCACGCATGAGCTGCCACTGGCTGACATCAAAGTTACACAGGGGAGTACTCCTGCCCGCCTGGATCATCAAAAATTTGTTAATGGCCTTTCTCTGTTCATACATTTGGTCCAACATGTGCAGGCTGGAATTCCAACAGGTGGAAACATCGCATATCAGAGTGTGTTGGGGGAGGCCGTTCTGCCGCTGCAACTCGAGGAGGGTGTTCCTGGCTTTGTAGGAATGGATGAAGTGCATGCACAGTTTCCTGGCCATTTTCAAAATCTTCTGAAGATCGGTGGAAGACTTCAGGAACCTTTTCACAACCAGATTGAACAGATTGGGCCGGAAGCACATTCACCCAGTGGGCCGTAAAGGACATGTACTGGCCCTGACCGTAGTTACAGCTCAGACGTCCGCGCTGCCATGCACCTTGGAACAAACCGATAAGCTCAAGGACTGGCCCACCATCTGTTCTACATATTTATGAAGTGCTGGTACTGCCTTTTTGGAAAAGAAATTACGGCTTGGAACTCTCCATCTCGGTTCGGCACAAGCCATTAGTTCTCTGAACGGTGCAGATTCCACCATTTGGAAAGGGAGGGACTGCAGCACCAACAACTTGGACAGGAGCACGTTCAGCTTCTGCACCTTAGGATGGTTGGGCGCATACTGTTGTCTCTTTGCAATCGCCTCGCTGAACGACTGCTGGCGCCATGAGTAGCGAGGAGCAGGAGCATCTGGACCGGGAGATGATGTCAAAGAGAAACAGCTCCCTTCTGCAGAGGTGGTGGAGCCTTGACTGGCTGCATTGGCATGCGTGCCATTGGGCACTGCTGCTGCTGCTGTTGCTGCGGCGGCAGGATGGACCACCACATCTGAGCCACGTTTCTCCCAGGCCACCGGATGGTGACGCTGCATGTGTTGACGCAGGGCCGTGGTGCCAACGTTAGCTCCCTGGCCACGCTTCACTTTATGCCTACAGATTCTACATATACCCATATTCGGCTCCTCCGGTGTCTTAGCAAAGAACTGCCACACCGCCGAGTATCAGATTTTACCGCCAACGCTCCGCACTGAGTGACTACTGCCGCCGCTGTCTTGCTGAGCCCCTGTGCTGCTACTTTCTTGGACCTGCGAAGCGGGTTTTTTAACCCGTGGCCGCTTGTCTCCTGACCTCACACTGCTGCTATCCTGCTGACTCACGGCCACACAACCCACTTGCTGGCTGCGCTGCTGCCTGACGCGCAAGCTGACGCCCTCTTCTCCTGACGATGATGAAGCCCTTGCCTCACCCGGCTCCCAAGTGCGGTCGGCTACATCATCATCTATTTGTGTTTCATCGTCACTGCTGTCTTCTTCATCGGTCTTGGTATGCCGAGGCTGACCTCTCACAACATGACCTCCCATGGCGCTGAGCCCAGACCACATAGTAGATCTCTGGCTGAGGGAACCGGATGGGACAGAGGCGGGCTGAGGACAGGTGAGGGCCGCTGACCCGCTCCCGGGCCATGCCAACTAAGGGTTGTGTCTGACGTTCCCACCGACTCCTGGCTGGGGTTGTCAGATGTCATCTGGGAGGAAGTGGATGACTTAGTCAACCAATCAAGAACCATTGGGTTGCTTAAAAACACATGGCCGCTAGATGACAGCGGCAGTTGTGGCCTCACCGAGTGACCCCTGCTGCGACGTCCCCTTGCTGTGCTGCGACCTGGGCCTGGAATGTCTGTGCCTCTGCCACTCGCATGTGAAGAGCCTGCCACCTCTCTGTCTGACATACTGTTTGTTCTAAAATGTACAGAGACTGTTTGATGAAGATATCTGTATATGATAAATACACACCCTGTATTTGACTCCAAATGAACCCACTAAGAAGCTTGGGTAACCCTTGGATATAAATTGCGCTCCACAAATGGGCAGGAAAATTGACTTGTATGTGCCGTATAAAAACTCTGTGTATTTTACTGAATATAAAAGCACAAACAGGCTTAATTAACCTTCGGATATGAATTATGCTACAGAATTTCTTCTGTGGCGGTGAAAAAACAAGTTTCTTTTACTGAGTACAACTGCAGAACAACGCTTAATTAACCCCTGGATGTAAATTGCGCAAAATAATTGGCAACCACAAACGATGAGCTTTGTAACGTGTTACAATGGCGTGTTTTTTATGCTACACAACAAGAGAAAAAATTTTAATTAACCTTCGCTTGTGAATTATGCTACAGAAAAAAATGTCTTTTTTGGCGGTGAAAGACGGTTTATTTTAGTCACCACAGCAGAAAAACAACGCTTAATTAACCCCTGGATATAAATTGCCCCATACAATTGAGCAACCACAAACTACGAGTTTTGTAGCGTGTTACAATGGCGTGTTTTTTACGCTACACAAAAAGAGAAAAAATTGTAATTAACCTTCGCTTGTGAATTTGGCTACAGGAAAAAATGTATTTTTTGGCGGTGAAACAGACGGTTTCTATTAGTCACCACAGCAGCAGAACAACGCTTAGTTAACCCCTGGATGTAAATTGCGCAAAAGAATTGAGCAGCCAAAATGAAGTGGTATTTGTATTGTAAAAATGCTGTTTCTTTAAATGAATACAACAGGAACAGGCTTAGATCCCCCTTGGATATTCAATGTGCTGTGAGCAGATACTGTAGCATTAAAATGTATATGCAGCTGCACTGGACACACACTGGACTTTAGATCCAATACCCCACAAAATCAGAAATAGAACATTAAGAGAAGCAGTCTCTGAGACAAGATGAGACACCCCCCAAAAATCGCTGTATAAAATCAGTTCTTCAGTAAGAGCTTATTACACTCAGCCGCGGGCAGCACCTTCCCTAATCAGTACAGTGAGAGGAGTGTGAGCTCCCAGCGTCGCGCCCGGACTTATTATAGTGCGGTGACGTCACAGGAATCCCGCCGGTCTCTGATTGGCTTCATCTCTGCACATGTCATGCAGGCTATGCCCTTCTCCTCCCAGAGTGCTTTGCCCCATGTAACGCCATGTGCTCGCACTTTTA
>JAODAL010025148.1:0-59209 GCA_025379985.1 Phyllomedusa bahiana
CGGGGGGGCCCCTCGTGCTGTCACCCCCTCGGGTCCCCCGGGGCTCCCCGCCGGGCCCGCGGGGGGTCCCCCCCCCCTTCCCCCCTTCCTTCCTGCCTCCCCGATCCTCCCTCCTCCCGGCGGGGGCCCGGTGCGCGCGGGGCCCGCCGCCGGCTCTCGAGGATTTAAAAAAAGGGCCCGTAGCCCATATTGGTTAAGGCGGCAGGGACCCTATTTAACCCCTTCCTTCCGGGTCCCCTTTCCGGCTTTTGGCCGTACAGCCTTTAGAAAGCTTCTTTTGGGCCCCGTTGTTCGACTTTTCCCTTTTCGAACCTTACGCCCTGTTTCCTGACCACGAACCATTTCCGCCTGTCCTACCCCCGCCTGTCCCCCGACCCGCCTAGCCTCACGATTCTGTCCACGCCTGCCTTTGGGTGCCCCGCAACAAATCCCCCCATGGGACGACCTGGGGTTCTCCGCCGCAGCAAGTCCCTCCCCTTTGCGGCGGGCCTGGAAAACGGGTTCTACTTGTTTTTTCCCCCGGTTGGCTTCCCATCGCTTGCGGTGGGGCCAGGGATCCACCCTGCATTCGTTTCAGCCCGATGGGCCCCCAATAAAAACAGATAACAGGGAGCCGTGCCCGTGCCCAGACCGACAAAAAACTGAGGGGAAAGGACCTCTTCAGTACTTTCCCAAAAGGAGATGACATGGGGCAAAGCTTACCAGGGGGCAACGGGGGGGAGAACTTTGTGGTGGCAATCGGGGACATAGATCTGGGCAAAGTGGCAACAAAACTCCTGGAAAGGGGTTTTTTTAGGTTCCCTTGGGGCAGGCAGACACCAAAGGTTCTGGATAAGGCATTAGCCTTAAAATTTTTGTCCCTGGACATAGGTTCCCCAAAACTAAACCTAGTGAAAAATAAGGGGCCCAGTGCCGTGGAGGTTCAACCTTTTAGCTTTTCAGGTCAGCAAATTTTTTTCCTTAGCATTTTTCACCTTATGTCGGCGCCCCCCAGAACGTGTCTCCACCTTCAAAGGCCCATTTTATTGCCATTTTTTTCCCTGTTACCAATTTAAAATTTATCTCGCAGGGGAGAACTTTTTGGGGAAGGCTGGATGGGGGTTGGTAAATGGGGTTAGCTCCTGAGACAGGAGGGCCCATGCCCCCCCTTTTAAAGCTCAACCTCCCCGACAAAAGGCTGTTAAGGGGGTTGGGTGGACCAGGACGGAGCAGAAGTAAAACATTTTTTCAAGGTAAATGTCACGGTCGGAGATAGTGGATCCTCTGGACCGCCGCAAGCGATGGCAAAAGCCACGCCAGGGAGTGGAATCTAAGTAGGTCCCGGTTTTCCCCAGAGCCCGCCACAAAGCGGGATGTACTTGTTTGCGGCGGAGTCTCCCAGGTCGCTACCCCTGATGTGACTTGCTTGCGGAGGCAGCCGGTGTAGCTGATACAAAATCGTCAGGCAGACTCATAGTCGGGGACAGGCAGGGGGTCAGGAACAGGCGGCTATGGTTCGTGGTTGTGGACAGGCAGAAGGTCAGGGCAGGCGGCAAGATTCGTGGTTGAGGAACGGAAGCAAATGGTACGGTACACGGTAAATCAGAACAAGGCTAGGAACGCTTTCTCTATAGGCTAAATGGCACTAAAGATCCGGCACCAGGCTCAGGAAGAGGCAGGCTTAAATAAGGGCAGTGACCGGCAATACCCAATTACCGGTGCACTGGCCCTTTAAATTTCACAGAGCCGGTGCGCGTGCGCCCTAGGGAGCGGGGACACGAGCGCCGGGAGACCGGAGCTGCAGTAGGAGCGCGGCGGGGTAAGTAGGCGTGGACCCGGCCAGCAGGGTGAGCGTCCCCACCGCGCGACATGCGGGCGGCGGCGCCGCTCGTGCGGGGACCACGGGTGTGCCTGCGACCTCGGACGGGGGTTGCAAGCCCACCCGTGACAGTAGAAAAGGCTTGTTCGGCCTCGGGTGTCAAGGAGGTGGGGTCAGCCCCATTTTTTGTGAGGTCAGTTAGGGGCTTAGCAATCATGGAAAAGTTCTTAATGAATTTACGATAATAGTTTGCAAAACCTAAAAAACATTGGATCTCTTTTAAGGTAGTAGATCTTACCCACTCTACGACGGCAGAAACTTTTTGCGGATCCATACTTATCGAATCGGGAGCAAGTATGTACCCAGAAACCCACCTCCTGGACTCCCAAAAATTGACACTTGGACAATTTGGGACATAAATGGTTCTGGCACAAACTGGAGAGGACCACCCTTACATGCTCCCAACGGGAGTCCCAATCCGGGGAGAAAATGAGGATGTCCTCCAGGTACATGACAATTAAATGGCCCAAAAGATCTTTAAAAATGTCATTAACAAAGCAATGGATGATGGCTGGGGCATTACTAAGACCAAAGGGCATTACGAGATATTCAAAGTGCCCCCCAGGGGTTTTTAAAAGCATCCTTCCCCTTTGTCACCCCCTCTGAACCGGATCAGGTTGTTAGCGCCAAAACCCAATTTGAGAACCACCCCAGCCCCACAACCTTGTTGAAAAAAATCCAGGATCAAGGGAGTGGATCTGAAACCTTCCCGTAATTTTAATTTTAATTTTCCCTGTAGCAAAAAAGGGACCCGGGGACCTCCATCTTTTTTTCCCCGCCCAAAAGAAAAAAAAACGCAACCCCCGGGGGTACCCGATGGCCCGAACGGACCTTTTTTCAAACTTTTTCCTCAATATATAAGCGCATAGGCCTCTTCTGGGGGTTTAAAAGTTTAAGATGGACCCTTTTTTGAGCTTTTCCCCCCGGAATAAGGCTATGGTAAAATCATAAGGCCCCGGGGCGGAGGGAGAAATATCCTCGATTGGCCTCAAAAAATGTCTTTGAAATCGGGAAAAAAAATTTTGGGAAAAATTTTGAACATTATTTACAGAACACACCCCAAAAGGACAATCTTCAAAGGTCCCCCCATTTGGGTCAACTCAGTGGTCCCCCAGTCGAACACAGGATTAAAGGGGGGTGGAGCCGGGGGAAAAACCCAAGAATAAATAACTGCAGAGAATTTTTCCAATGACAAAAAAAAATAAAGCTTTTCCCCGTATGAAAAACCCTAACATTCAAAATGTTTTCCCCGGCATTTTGAAAATTTTTTTTCCCTTTCCCTTTGGTTAGGGGGTTTTGAAAAAAGTACCCGAAACCCAAAAAGGGGGCACACAAAAGGGAAATGGTTTTTAAAACCCCAAAGGGGGAAAACCAACCATACCAATGAAACTAACACCCGCACCCGAGTCAAAACATTTTGGGTCCCAAAAGAAAAAATCTTGGAATTAGAGCCAAGGGTTCCAAAGGGAAAAAAACTTATTATAGAGTTTGGAGGGGACCCTGTACGACTGGGTTTTCCCTCTGTGGGGAAATCACAAAGGGGTTTGGCGTTTCCCTGCGGTGAACAGGCTTAGTCGGAAAAATTTTCCCCCCAGAAAAAGGGTCAGGCTTCCCAAAATAAAAAAGGAAAAGGGCATTCTCCAAACCCATGTCCCCCCCCTGGTGGGCCCCAGATGTAAATTCCCCAAACCCCAAATTGGGTTTTTCTCCAAAGACGGGGAAGAGACAGTGATGGAAGAGGGGGATCTTTAGAGAAGGTAGAAAAAAAGTTTTAACAGGGAAAAATTCCCGACTTTTAGCTGAACAGTCCCAACCCCCCCCTTTTTTTTCCCTTTTTCCCCTCTCCCTTAGCCCCTTTTGTCAATAGTCACAGGGCCCAAAATCATAAAGTCCCCTCAAGGTCTCGGGGGGTTTTTTTGGGTGCCATAAGGGTATTTTATGGCCCTCTTAAAACCCCCGTCCCGAAGAAGGTCTTCCGAGGTTGGTCAGACCACCTTGGGGGCACCATTTCACCAAATTTTGGGGGAAAATCAGAACAGTAAAATCTTCCGCTGTGGGGGAGCCCTTCTTTAAGAGTTTCAAAAGAGTTTCCCCGGGCCCAAAAGCCACAAGGTTTGGGATCATTTAAAAACCCCTTTCCACAGCCCGAAAAAAAAATTTTTTAACCGATACCCACTTAGGGCCTTCAGGGAGATTGCTAAGCCCAATCCTGAGGGGGGCCCTGGGGGGAGAGACATAACTAAAAATTACTTTTCCCCGCCTCTAAAAGGGAAAAAAAAGAAGGGGAAAAAAAGGCCCACAAGACTCCCTGAAGGGCCAAAAACCCCTCAGGGGGTTTTCCCTTTAAAGCGATTTGGGGGAGAACATTTTTGGTTTTAAAGGCCCCGATGCTTGGGGACCCAAAAAAAGCAGGGCAAAGGTTTGGGACCAGACGGGGGGGCAAAGGGTTTTAGCGCCGGGGGGCCCTCATGGCATCCAGAACCCTGCGAATTTGATTAAAAAAAAGCCCAAAAAATTTCCCCCAATGCCCTTTTAAAAAAAGGGGGGGGGGGGGGGGGGGGTTGGGGTTTCAAGGGGGGGGGGGGGGTTGGATTTAAAGGGGGGGGGGGGGGGGGGGGGGGGGGGGGGGGGGGGGGGGGGGGGGGGGGGGGGGGGTGGGGGGGGGGGGGGGGGGATGACCAAAATCGGTAAATTCCAATACTGAACTGGCCCCGGGGTAGTTGACTGGGGTAAGGGCCTGCCCAAAAAATTGGGGGAACCAGTCCCGGGGGCACACGAGTGGACACCAACGAGTGATGGGCCCTACGCTGTTCCCAAACCCCCTGGGCTTTGCCTTTTTTGGGGGGGGGTCCCCACTTTTTAACCCGGATTGGCCCCCCAAAATGAAGGGCTTCGAATACCCTTAAAGGAGTGAATACACAAGAAACCCGACAAAACAACCACAAAAACAAAAAGCGAAGGGCCCAAAATAGCCAGGGGCAAAAACATCAAAAGAAGCGTACAGAATTACTTAAGCCCGAGGGAAAAGTCGGTTTAAATAACCAAGGTCCCGGAAAAAGCAAGAAAGGGGGTTTCCAGGGAAACTTTTCAGGCACAAAAGGGTAACCATAAGGAGCGGGGGGAAAAATGGGGGAAAAAAAGGAAAAAAAAAAACCCCTTTTTTAACAACCCAAAAACAAAGGGAAAAGAGGTGATTGGTAGAAGCAACAAAAGGGCGGGGTTGGAAAAACCCAAATTTCAATCAAAAAGACTTTCAAGGAAAAAAGTTAACAAAACCAGTGGGTGAAAAGGGCTACGGGCGGTTTTTCCCGGGAAACCCAAATTTAAAAAGGGGCAGGGTATGACAGTGTTTTACACTGGTGAAAACAAATATAAAGAAACTAAAGCCGAAACGCGGTTTTGGGTTTCAAAAGGCCATGGCCCAAACCCAAACTCAAAGTTTGGGTGTCTGGGCCCGGGACAATTTATGAAACTGCTCTCAATGTACAATAAAATAACTACTATAATACACTCCTTTTAACCAAAAAAAATAAACTAAATATAATACTGCTTGCTATGTACAAAAAATGAACCTACAAAAATACTGCCTCCAAAAGTAAAAATAAAAAGAAACCCACAATAATCTGCTTCCCTTTTTAAAAAACAAGAAATAGGGTACATAATACTGACCCCCCTGCACAAGAATTTAACCCAAATAGAATTTTTTTTTCCCCATGTACAAAAAAAAAGCTACTATAACACTGCCCCAAAATGAAAAAAAAATATAACAAATATAATACTGCCACCTAGGGAAAAGGATGTAACCCTATAATAAACCCCTATTTCCCCCAAAATGAAACAACCCAGGGGATAATTTCTCCCATATGTACAAGAACAGACCTACTAGAATACTTTATCATACAAACAAAAATATAACTACTATAATACTGCCTCCTATGACAAAATATAACTACTAAATAAATTTCCCCTATGTACAAAATATAACCTACAAAAAAACTGAAACCCCCCCATTTTACAAGAAAATAACTTCTATAATAACGCCTCCTAAATTTTCAAGAAAAATAACTAATATAATACGCCCCTAAGTACAATATAACTACTAACTACTTGGGCCCCCTAAGTACAAAGAATAAAACTATATAATACTGCCCCCTATTTACAAAGAATACAATTAAAATATAATACTGCCCCTTTTGTCAAGAATATAACTTTCTATAAAACGGGGCCCCCTAAGTACCCAAAATAAAAGTATTTTAAAATTTCCCATTAAAGCCCAAGAATAAAGCTACTTTTAATACTGCCCATTATGCACAAGAATATACCCACTTTAAAAATACCTAATTTCAGAAATAAAGCTACTAAAAAACTGCCTCCATTACAAGGAAAGTAAAAAGCTACAACAAAAGCTTTCCCTGCAAAAAGAACTTCCCAACCCATGGAATAAAAGGGAAAAAAATAAAAGGGCCCCTCCCCTTAAATGGGGGAACCCCAGAAATTCGTTTTCTTTTTTGGGTTTATGTTTTCTTTTTTTTTTTAAGTTCTAATTTAAAAAAAGTTTATAACTCAAAATTTTATGGAAAGTGTGCACAAAGTGGGGTTTTAAATCCACTAAACCTCCATTTCATTTTTGCGATCAAAAACTGCTTAGTTTTCCTCCCTTTTATTTAACACAGGGTGAAAACGCAATTTTTTTTCAGTTTGGGAAAAAGACTGTGGTTAAACTAAAAGGCCTAAAACCAAAAAGGGATAAATTTGATTTTAAATTTTTGAATTTTTCAAAACTTGGGAATCACAATAGGAAAAGTTTACCCCGCCCTTTTTTCGTAGGGACGCAATTTTCTTGTTTAAAAAGGGTTTTTGTGATGGGGTTTGGGGAAAATTTCTCCCCTTTTGGAAAATTTTTTTCCCTTGAATAAAAATGAAAATTTTCAAAAAAAGGAAATATTAAATAGGTCAAGCAAAACCCCATTTGATGCAAAAGTGACTCATTCCTATAAAACGGGCATGAGATGCCAGGCTCCCAATATATGCACAGGGGCAATGCCAGTATCATTTCCCCCAAGCCAGTCCCCCCAAAAAACATAGTCCCCACAAGGAAAAGTTTCAAGTGTCGTGCCAGGATGTTGGGAAACAGGGTGGAAAATTCCCCTGCATGGGTTTTCCCCCGGGGGATGGACAAAGAGAATCTACCTTTCCCTTTTTGGGGTTTCAATTACCTCGCTGCCCCCCGGGGAAACCCCCCTTTCCTGGCAATTGAGCGCAAGACCCAGATAAAAGGGCCCCCCCATGAGGAAAAAATTTGGGAAAAAAAAAAAATGAAAACCCCTCATCCCTCCCAATAACCCCGGTTAAAAAAAGGAAAAACCGCCATTAAAAATTTTCCAAAAAAGAAAAACCCTTTCCTTCATTACATAAAAGGGTTAGTCACAAGGCATACCCAAAAACTCTGCAAGAAGAAAAACCCCCCTCTCAAAAAAATGAATTGGGATTCCTTTGCCCACAGAAGTAGAAAAGGGTGGCCCTGTATTTCCTCCCCATTTTATCTGGAAAAAGGGAATTCATAAATTCTGCTTTACTAACAGGCTTTGTATGTAAAAACCCGGTCTACAAATGAAGACATTTTAAAAATTTTTTTTTAGTGCATTTTAAAACTTTTTTTTAAAACTTTTTGAGCACCTCATTGCCCGGAAATATAGTGTGGATTTTGTTTTTTTATATTGAACAGGGGGAAAAAAACTTTATTTTTGTTTTTTAGTTTTAAAGGCGGTTTTCCAAAAGTTGGAAAAGCTTGTTTGGCTGTCGGGGAAGAATTTAAAAAAAGAAGGAAAGTTTTATACTTAGCTCCCCCGAAGCCCTGTTTAATTTTCCGTGGGGGCCCAACCTGTTCATCCCCCGGGAAATAAGGGTGCAAAGTGACCGCGAACCTTTATTGGGCTCCACCCCGGGCACTTTAACGATTACCCTTCACTTTTACTTTAAAAGGGATGAAAGAACTGGGGGGTTGATTTTAAAACCTTTCCTTTCCAATTTTTAATCATGCCCCAACAGACCCAAAAATTTTTATACCTTTGTGAAAAAGGGAAGCCTTTTTTTTTTTTACAATGCAGCTTTATTACAAAAAATCGAAAACCCCCCTTTTCCTAAAAACCAGTTTTCACCTGGTAAATCCCCACCTTTTTATCCATACAAAACAGCGAGGGATATGTATGGGAGACAGCCTATCAAACAACCCTTTTAATACGGGACCCACCAAGCCAGCTCCCACACAAAAACTCTCTTTATTAGCAACAACGCGCCCAACCCTTTGGGAAAATAGTACCTTTATAATGAAGGACTTGACTGTGCAATTTTTTTTAAGCCCTTGGGATAAATGACTGATAACTTCTATGAGTCCTGGTAAATAAATTTACCTGTGGAGGAATAATATATTGTATTTAAAGGGGTTTTTGGACAGTTCTGCTACTTTCCAACATACTTTATATCATACATGCCAACTCTCCCGTTTTTGGTGACAGGGGGTCCCGCTAATGGGGGTTACCCCCCGCCAACCCGGCAGAGACGGTGAACCTATCGCCGCCTGGGTTCCTTGAATGACCGCGGCGCCGGAGTAGCGTCAGGACGCTACTCTGGCGCCGCTGGGCTGTTCCTATAGGCGGGTGAAGTGGCCGCTCTCCCGCCCGGCGAGTCTCACTGTGCAAGGAAGAGGCATGAGGGATCGTTCCCCTCCTCCCTTCTCCCCCTGTATGTACAGCGCCGGTGTGCGCTGTACATACAGATCAGCGTCGCAGGGGGTGTGACGCGCGGCTGCACTTATTCCCTCTGCGACGCTGAGGAGATCGGCCGGGAGATGTCCAGAGCTAGACGAGCTGCAGGGAGCCTGGTGAGGTAAGTGGCTTTTATTATTTTATTTTTATTAGCTATAGTGGGGCATCTACCTGGCTACAAAGGGGGCATCTACCTGGGTACAATGGGGGCTCTGCCTGGCTATAAATGGGGGCTCTAAACCCGCTAAAAAAGGGGGCTCTACCTGGCTACAAAGGGGGCTCTACCTGGCTAAAATGGGGGCTCTACCTGCTACAAAGGGGGCTCTACCGGGCTACATCGGGGGCTCTACCTGGCTATAAGTGGGCTCTACATGGCTACAATGGGGGCCCTACATGGCTACAATGGGGGCTCTACCTGGCTATAAGAGGGCTCTACCTGGCTACAAGGGGGCTCCACCTGGCTACAAGGGGCTCTACCTGGCTATAAGAGGGCTCTACCTGGCTTCAATGGGGCCTACCGGGCTAAAAAGGGGGGGCACACCTGGCTACAAAGGGGCCTACCTGGCTATAAGAGGGCTCTACAGGGGCTACAATGGGGGCTCTACCTGCTAAAGGGGGGCTCTACCTGGCTATAAGAGCTCTCCCGGGCTACAAAGGGGGCTCTACTGTCTACAAGGGGGCATCTATTTGGCTACAAGGGGGCTCTACCTGCTAAAAGGGGCCTACCTGGCTACAAAGGGGCTCTACCGGGCTACAAGGGGGGGGGCTCTACTTGGCTAAAAAGGGGGGGCTCTACTTGGCTGAAAGGGGGCATCATTTGGGCTGAAAGGGGGGGCATCTACTTGGGCTAAAAAGGGGCACTACCTGCCTGTAAGGGCACTACCGGTTATGGGGGGCTACTATCTGGCTATAAGGGCACTACCTGGCGAGAGGGGGCACCTACGGGGCTTTCTTCCAACCCTTTTATGCAGTTAGCGGAGGGGATTTTGGGCTTTTTTTGAAGGGGCGTGGCACACCAACAAGATGGGGGGGTTCCATGAAATTTTTTTTTCTACGCGCGCCCCCCCTCTTAAAATTCCGCTTTTTTTTTTCAAAATTGGGCATGTATGTTATATTTAAACTTCCACCATTCAAGATTTCATTTTCCGCCAAATAAATTAAATTTTGGGTTTTAAACTGTAAATACAAACCCCAGCATAATTTTTTCCTGTCCTAAAAATTTTTCTACATTGTACCAGTGCAAGTAAAATGTCTGGTATGTAGTTTACAGACCATTGTCTACACTATATACAACTGAAACAGACAGAGGTTAACTTAAACTCTTGGGCCCAGTCAAAAAGTGAAATTTGGGGGCCCCCCAGTTTACCATGCGCCATTTACAATACGGGGTATTTCTTATCAGCAAAAGGGCTGCGGGGCCCCGGTAGCAAATTAACCATCCCCCCTGTAGCTACGCCCCTGGTAACAGACCCTCAGCTGTGAGAAGTGTTAGGTCTTTATAGGTTCAGCCTCTCTATGTAAACAATTTTTTAATATATGATACAAATAGCACTTGGCACAGTTTTTGGTACCTGTAGAGCCTGTTTTGAAAATGTCTTTTCCCGGTGTGTATTACTTCCATATGTCAGTACACACCTCTGATTAATATGCATAGAGTAACCTGGTGTGTCCTGTATACTGACAGGTAATACCAGCAGAGAGGAGAACAGACATTCGACACTAATTCCAAACTGGCAAAGGGCACGGGATTTATGATAATACCAGGCTTAAACATAGTCAAGCAACTAGACCTCACCAACAACAAGAGGAATAGAGCCAGGCAAATAGTTACATTGCATGATTTAGAGGTCATATAGCTCTTAAAGGGGTTGTCTCACTACAAAGATCAGCTTTCAAAATGTAGGGAAAACTAAATGAAGACATTTTTTCCAAAAAATTGCGTTGTTCATCTTTTTTGTTTAAAGGGTTACAAATGATTTTATCACCTTCTAGGGCTTTCCCATTTCTCAGTGACGCCTGTTTATCCTTCTCCCCCGCTGTTTTTTTTACTGATAGCAGGGGGTGATGTCATCACACAGGCAGAACTCTGGCCCGAGAGCTTGTGTGTTATCTTCTTTTTAGACAAAAGACATAATATACGTTTACTAGCTCAAAGCTTCTCATACCTCAAGGGAAGGGAAATTTATTAATCTAGACTAATAAACAAGAAGTCGGAAAACACAGAGTCAAAACAATTACAGACACTGCCAGGAAGTGAAGGCAAAGCACATTATTTCATTCATGCACCTAGAAACTTTTTAGAAGACAAACCCCTTTAAAGGGGTCCCTGTATGGAGATAGTTGAATCCTCACAAAAATACATCCAATGAGAGATGGAAGAGTTTTATTTGAGAGTTCTATGTGAAATCTGAGCCATAAGTAAGTTCAGCAGGGCACCATGAAAGTCTTTCAGAGCATGATTAGCACTCGATACAATTTAGCAGTCTGAGACCTCTTCAGAGGAGACAGTATGACTCAGAACAGTGATAATACAGCACTTAGTCTCCCTTCTACACCACAGAGCCCTCGTTCACTCCACAAGTCTCTCAGTCTATCTATAGCACACATGCTCAGTGATGTTAGTCACCTAACCGGGGAGTAACTCAGAGTCTGCCTACCTGCCCCTACTCTGGGATCTAGGGGAGGTTTTCTGAGGAAAGGGAAACCACGACATTTTCTCCTGTTTACAGATTGGGCCCCTAGACAAATCTAGCAGAATTTTCTAATTAAAGGTATTTAGCCAGTTTTTCATTATGACGTGAAGTTCATTTATTTCTTTTTCTTCTTTCCCCTTTTAAGGAGTCTGGTCAGTATTTTCTTTGCTTTTTACTCAAAACTCCTGCTTTAAATCATATAAACCTATATATCACAGAACTCAGCTTCTCTTTCTTTTAAAACACATCCTTCTATCAAGGGGGCAGCCTAAACCACCTAAGGTTTTACTTTTAAACAGAATAAAGCTAAAAGTAGAATTAGGAAATCTTGATAGACTGTACTTGCCCCACTGAAAAATAACCTTTTTATAGTTAGGATCATCAGTATCAATGTTTTCCTCATAGAAGGGTTTATACTCTTTGTATGTTAAGAGCATACCCCAAAATAGGTGTCACAGGAAACCATTGCTGGGACCCTTGGGAAAGTGGTCCTATTGCCCTTTCTGCCCCACTGGGGGAAATAGGGCATTACATGCTGGCCATAGTGATGAATGGGATTCATATACCGTATGGAGACATGGATGTTCCCATAGTTTTTTTATGGGAAAAAAGTACTATTTGTCAAATTTTCCAGTTGTATTGTTGCGCAAGGTTAGGGCTATTGTTGCTGTTTGGTTGAGTTTGTTGATTCATGGGAGTAAAGCTGTATGACATTTTTACTCCACTTTACTTTTCCCTATACGACTTCTTGGAAATGTCCCCAAACTGTTGGCTCACTTTCTGTTTAATCCGGTGGAATGAGACATGAACTATCTTGGTCATTCAGAAACACAGAGGGGCCCTTATACACGGGTAGGCTAACTTTCCTTTATTAGAGTATCCAATTGCAGCACATCTCCATCCAAAACCTAACACGTTTTTAACTGAGGTTAAAGAGGTTTTCCCACTATGGAGTTTCAAAACTCACAGACATAAATCTAATTTTACCTATTTGGGTTAAATTTGTAGCAAAATTCACAGTGAAAAAAAAAACCCAATTAAAAAAATAACTTTTACTTGATATACATTAAAAAGTGCCCATCCAAAATGGAGGACCCACAGCAAAAACACCAAAATTTGTTCTCCTAGAGAGGGAGAGATGCTAGTTCCTCTAGATCTAGATATCCAATAAAGTAGTACTATGGAGTTTCACAGAGCCACAGTCAGCTTCAGACTCCCACTTCCTGGTTAGGCTGTGATTGGTTCTATAACAGTGATTGACATATCAGCTCTGCTATTCCTAGCTGAGTCTGTTACATTGAAATGACTGCAGGAGATGTAAAATCTGTAGTAAACAAGACTACAGAGCTCTAAGGAGTAAAACCGTTTCCCTATCTAAAAGGAGTTTTCTCACTATTCTGAGTCACAAGCAGCTTTTCATTCACTCTGGTGTTCTCAGGCTGTGTGTGGTTCTGTAGCAATGATTAACATATTTAGCTTCTCTATAATTAGTTGAGACATTACAAAGACATAAGTGCAGGAGATTTAATCTTCAGTAAACAAAGCTACAAATGCTCTGAGGAGTGAAAACAATTGCTTATCTGTAAACAAAATCTAATCTTGTTAGAGATAAAGTTTCTGCTCTAGAGAGAGCTCTGTCCATGGTGACTCACTTCTTGCTCGCTGACTAATCAGAAACGGAGGTATGGATGGTAACCAGAGAAACCTGTGTGCACTCAGAGCAAATAAAATCTCCCATCTCATGACTAACGTAAAATCAAAAGACCAATGTATTTAGAAGTCTTCAATTACCTGTCCCTGCATGTTGAAAGCTAATCTTTGTAGTGAGAAAACCACTTTAAACAAAGCTCCATTCCTAGAGATTACACACAGCAGAGAGTGACATTAGCATGGACGAAGAACAGCTTCCAACTAATGAGACAAAATAGAGGAGAGAGAGAAGGTTGGTAACCAAAAGAAACATGTGTGCACTTAAAAAAGATAAAATCAAAGCAAAAGAAAAAAGCTACATGTTTAATTATAGTCTTCATTATTGTAGTGAGAAAACCCCTTTAACTCACTATCATCCTCTGCCCCAATTTAAAAACAGGGTACTAAGAAGAACAGGTCTTCACTGCTGAATATAGGGTCCTTGCTCTGAAGGTCTGGTCTAGGTGCCCTGGGCCTAGCTGTGAAGTAGTGGCTCTATGGGAGTAATACGTCACAACCTTACTTACAACAGGCTATACTGCTACTTCCTGAACTCCTTTAAATAAAACTTGGGTGAGGACGGGGCCTTGGTATAAATTGCTGTGAAACTGGAATTTTTAAGTTTAACGGAAAGTGTCTTCTAACAGATGACCTCTTTGGGATATCTACTGGCATACTCGACCTCTTGCATTATTTTAGGAAATAGATGCAAGCTTCCTGTGTATTACAGTAAATGTGGTAAGGGCTTGAGCAGAAATTAAGAAATATTCTGCAGAATCATGCAGGATGTAGATGCAGAGGATGGTCATGTAGTTTTTGATTGCAGGTTATAGCTGAATCAGAGATGGAAAACACCATAAATGAACATGCAATGACTTTACTACTAAATATGGAGGGGAGTTATATACTAGTACATATGGGTAAATAAAAGCAGCGGTGATGCAGATATTAATCAACTTAGGTTCCATTCACACTAGCATTAAAATAAAGCAAATAGTCCAGGTTAAAAATCTACTTTTTTATGTATAACGATACTTGTACAAAGTTGAGTCACATTATTATGACCACCAGGTAATATATAGCATAACCACAATGTGCGGCATGCACAGCAAATAGACGGTCTGGGGGTGACTTAATCAGGTCCTGTTAGGTTGTCACAGGCATCTGGAACCATGCCAACTGCATCCCATAGCTGCTGGATTGTGCATGCTGGGTGCTCCCATAGATACTCAGTAGAGGTTCAAGCCTAGGGAATTAAGGGGCAAGAGTTGCACTTGGAAGTCTTGGTCATGCTCTTCCAATGGATTTTGGAGGTTTCTAGCCGTGTGACATGTTGCATTGTTTTGCTGGAATAGCACATCCGCCCCAGGGAAGACAATCAGCATGTATGGATATACGTGATCTGCAAGGATGGATACATATCCACATCATTTGAGTGTGTCTTCCATATGGATGGTTGGGCCTAAAGAATGCCATGAAAACATTCCCCATAACATAAAATAATAATGGCATATTTGCGGGGCGTATTTCAGGGGGGTGGGGGGGATCATTGTGCAAATACGGTAATTCATAACTCTCATTGAGAGATATGATTACCTGCCGTTTTCCCCGGTGAACAAACTTCTTTGGGGAAAAGAATTTACATGTCACTTCTTTCCGGAATGCAAGTGAATGTCAGTGAGAATGCTTCAGAAGTACATGCTGTAGGAACAGGCGTATTGCAGGTGCATAGCACCGCGCACAGTATGTGCCACTATATACCTGCAATACGCCGTGTGAACATAGCCTTTGAAACAATCCTTCCTCCATGCAAACACTGCCTTATGCTAAAATGATAAAAATGGCCATCACCAGGGCTATATTTCTGCTTTCCTAGCTGCCCTAGGAACTAAGCCTGATAATGCCTCCATTATAGGGGTTGTCTTGCTTTGTCAATTCATCTTACCTCATGCCCCAGAATTAAAAAATGAAACTGAGAAAAAAAGATTGTTTACCGTCTTTACAGGCTTTTACTGGCAACTACCAGCCTGCAGTGATGAGCTGTTGAGGACACCAGTTCTGTAGCTATAGCGACCAGCGCTCGCAGCCTATCAGGAGAGATATAACAGGTCTGTAGCTATAGCGACCTGAGGAACTGATGCAGCCCATACAAGAGGGGATATCTAGGAATAGGTAAGCAGAGCCAGGGACAAGGCATTTTGGTGCCCTAGGCAAGTACAGCCAATGGCGCCCCCGCCCCCCCCTCTCACCCCCCAAAAAATGCCCCCCCCCCCCCTCTAATTCCTCTTACCCCTGTGCCAGGTCCTGTCACTAATTTTCTGCATATTCCACATAGATCCCGTCCATCTCCTCGGCAGTCACTGCACAATGAAAATCAGCCCTGACAAATTTGCTTTTTCAAAATCGCTCCCCTCCATATGACAGTGTAATACCCCTAAATAACAGTCACCGAATAATCCACCTATACATGGAGCAAATCTACCAGACGAATGATTGTTACTAAAAACACTCCTACAAAACCAAGACCCCAAACTATTATTACTTAAGGATCAAATAATCCTGCCAGACACTGACCGAACACGACCCCCACATGCAGGGCCGCCGATAGGGCAGTACAACCGGTACTGCTCTACCAGGCCCGGCCGGTCTGTGCAGCCAGGGGGGGGGGGGGCCGCCGCCGCGGCCGGAGGCTCCTCCCTTTTGCTTCACAGAGGCTCTCTCTTAATTGTATGCACGTCTGTGCGACGCGCATACAATTAAGATGAACAGCAGGGCAGGGAGAGCTGTGCGCTCCCTGCCCCTGCCATACCTAGCTCTGCAGGCGGCGCGGCGGAAGTGACGTCACCGCGCCGCCGGCCGAGCTTCCTGTTCTCAGCCCCAAGCCTAAAGCAGCAGGCTTGGGGGCCGGGAGGTGATGGAGACGCCGGGGAGCGCGGCAAGGTAAGTAAGTACCTACAGGGGGCCCTGGGGGGGTGGACTATACCTACAGGGGGCCCTGATACTGGGGGGGGGGGGAAGCTATACATACAGGGGGCCCTGGGGGGGAAGCTATACCTACAGGGGGCCCTGATACTGGGGGGGGGAAGCTATACCTACAGGGGGCCCTGATACTGGGGGGGGGAACTATACCTACAGGGGGCCCTGATACTGGGGGGGGACCTATACCTACAGGGGGCCCTGATACTGGGGGGAGGAAGCTATACCTACAGGGGGCCCTGATACTGGGGGAGGGACTATACCTACAGGGGGCCCTGATACTGGGGGGGGGGGGGAAGCTATACCTACAGGGGGCCCTGATACTGTGGGGGGGGAAGCTATACCTACGTCGGGCCCTGATACTGGGGGGGGGAGCTATACCTACAGGGGGCCCTGATACTGGGGGGGGAAGCTATACCTATAGGGGGCCTTGATACTGGGGGGGGGGGGGGGAGCCTATACCTACAGGGGCCCTGATACTGGGGGGGAAGCTATACCTACAGGGGGCCCTGATACTGGGGGGGGAAAGCTATACCTACAGGGGGCCCTGATACTGGGGGGGGAAAGCTATACCTACAGGGGGCCCTGATACTGGGGGGGGGGGAGGGAACTATACCTACAGGGGGCCCTGATACTGGGAGGGGGGGAAGCTATACCTACAGGGGGCCCTGATACTTGGGGGGGAGGGAAGCTATACCTACAGGGGGCCCTGATACTGGGGGGGGGGGGAAAGCTATACCTACAGGGGGCCCTGATACTGGGGGGGGAAGCTATACCTACAGGGGGCCCTGTTACTGGGGAGGGAAAGCTATACCTACAGGGGGCCCTGATACTGGGGGAGGGAGCTATACCAACAGGGGGCCATGATACTGGGGGAGGGACTATACCAACAGGGGCCCTGATAAAGGGGGGGGGGACCTATACCTACAGGGGCCCCTGATAATGGGGGGGAGAAGCTATACCTACAGGGGGCCCTGATACTGGGGAGGGGGGAACTATACCTACAGGGGGCCCTGATACTGGGTGGTGAGCTATACCTACAGGGGGCCCTGATACTGTGGGGGAGGGAAGCTATACCTACAGGGGGCCCTGATACTGGGGGGGAACTATACCTACAGGGGCCCAAATACTGGGGGGGGGGGAAATTACCTACAGGGGGCCCTGAAACTGGGGGGGAGCTATACCTACAGTGGGCCCTGATACTGTGGGGGGGGAAAGCTATACCTACAGGGGGCCCTGATACTGGGGGGGAACTATACCTACAGGGGGCCCTGATACTGGGGGGGGGGGGGGAGTATTACCTACAGGGGGCCCTGATACTGGGGGTGGGGGGAGCTATACCTACAGTGGGCCCTGATACTGGGGGGGGTTAAATACCTACAGTGGGCCCTGATACTGGGGGGAAGAATTACCTACAGGGGGCCCTGATACTGGGGGTGGGGGGAGCTATACCTACAGGGTGCCCTGATACTGGGGGGGGGGGAAACTATACCTACAGGGGGCCCTGATACTGGGGGGAGAAGCTATACCTACAGGGGCCCTGATACTGGGGGGGAGGGGAACTATACCTACAGGGGGCCCCTAATACTGGGGGGGGGGACTATAACTACAGGGGGCCCTAATACTGCAGGGGAGGAGCTATACCTATAGGGGACCCTAATACTGGGGGGGGGGGAACTATGCCTACAGGGGGCCCTAATACTGGGGGGGGGTGGAACTATGCCTACAAGGGGCCCTAATACTGGTGGGGGGGGGACTATGCCTACAGGGGGCCCCAAGACTGGGGGGGGACTATTTGTCTACAGGGGGCCCTAATCTACAGGGGGGACTATTCTGCCTACAGGGGGGCCTTAATATACAGGGGGGACTATTTTGCCTACAAGGGGCCCTAATCTACAGGGGGGACTATTCTGCCTACAGGGGGGACTATTCTGCCTACAGGGGGGACTATTCTGCCTACAGGGGGCCCTAATCTACAGGGGGGACTATTCTGCCTACAAGGGGGCCCTAATCTACAGGAGGGGGAATATTCTGCCTACAAGGGGGCCCTAATCTACAGGAGGGGGGAATATTCTGCCTACAAGGAGGCCCTAATCTACAGGGGAGACTATTCTGCCTGCAGGGGGGGACAATTCCGCCTACAGGGGGGGGGGACTATTCTGCCTACAAGGAGGCCCTAATCTACAGGGGGGGACTATTCTGCCTACAAGGGGGCCCTAATCTACAGGGGGGGGGACTATTCTGCCTACAAGGGGGCCCTAATCTACAGGGGGGGGGACTATTCTGCCTACAAGGGGGCCCTAATCTACAAGGGGTGACTATTCTGCCTACAAGGGGGCCCTAATCTCCAGGGGGGGACTATTCTGCCTACAAGGGGGCCCTAATCTACAGAGGGCCCTATTCTACCTACAGGGGTGGCCTAAGCTACAGGGGGCCCCCATTGTACCTACATGGGAACCCTAAGCTACCGCCCGGGGGCCTGAAGCTGCCTATGTCTCCCCAAGCTACCTAGCTACCGCCCGGGGGCCCCGTTGTACCTGCATACCGACTGAGGGAGCCCCATAATTACCAGGGGGTAATTATTACCATTTGGGCCATTATAAATGGGGAGTTTGTACATGGGGGGAGGGGGCACTCAGTTGGGAAAATGATAAAAAAAAAGTGAGGAGTCTCAGGTGTTTGTGTTGTAAATTCTACAGGGACGAGTGGTGGACGGAGGAAGTCATCATGGAGGTCTGGACCGAATAGAGAAGAAAAGGGAAAGTGAACGACTCCTCAGACAAGACGTCACCTGTGGGGCCCTAAATGTAAGTAAACTATTTGCAAAGCACCTGTGTACCTGGTATCTACCACTATAGGGTCACTGTATGGAGGAAATATTGGTTTTGGTGTGATGGTTTATAATCACTAACAGTATGGCGGTATTATTCAGTATTGTTATGTTGGAGATATGTGGTGATGATGTGGTGGTATTATTAGGTGCTTGTATATTGTTGTTGTTTTGTGATATTGGTCTTGGTATACTGGTTTAGTCAATAACATTATGGTGGTGCTAGTCAGTATATGGTAGTGATAGGTGGCGGTATTATTTAGAATTTATATATTGTTGCTTGGCAATATTGGTCTGGGTATACTGGCTTTGCCAGTAACATTGTAGTGGTGACATGTGGAGGTATTTGCTGGACCTTGTATAACCCAGCAAGAACTAAATCCAAAAACAATGGCACAATTGCATTTTTTTTTCTTGTGACCCCCAAAAACATTTTTTTTATTTTTCTGGGGTGGTGATGGTTGTGAGCTGGGGGATGAGTGGGGCTGTGTCGGGGCGGCCGGGGAGGGGGACGAGCAGGGGTTGGGTCGGCTGGGGGGGAGGGAGGGTAGGCCAAGACGCTCCAGCTGTTTGGGGCCCCAACATTTCTGATGGCGGCCCTGCCCACATGTGACTGTACCCAGCCTCTGATTACATATACCACCGCCATACAGTGACCAGATAGTGATAGATACTAGTTGTATGTAGACGCTCTGCAGAAATATATGTGATTACACTGCAGTTACATTTAGTGACTCACCGGAGACATCATTTCTGATCAGCGTCGTTCACTCTCCCTTTTCTTCTCCATCCGGTTCACACCTTCATGCTGATTGCTCTTGGCCAATACTCGTCCCTGCAGATTTGGACACAAATATCTTAGAATCCTCACATTTCCAGTAACTCCTTATTTATAGGTATATAAGTCCCCTCAGTTAGACAAGTAAATAGATATGCCCTCTCAGTCAGGCAGATATATGTATATTGTCCCCTTAGACAGGTAGGTATATAAATATAGGGGCACTCAGTCAGGTATATAGATATATGGTCACTCTCAGGCAGGTATATAGATGTAGGGTCACTCTCAGGCAGGTATATAGATATAGGGTCACTCTCAGGCAGGTATATAGATATAGGGTCACTCTCAGGCAGGTATATAGACATAGGGTCACTCTCAGGCAGGTATATAGACATAGGGTCACTCTCAGGCAGGTATATTGATATAGGGGCACTCAGGCAGGTATATAGGGGCACTCAGGCAGGTTATATAGCTATAGGGGCTCAGGCAGGTATATGGGGCATACAGGCAGGTATATAGCTATAGGGGCTCATGCAGGTATATAGCTAGGGGCCACAGGCGGGCATATAGGGGCTCAGGCAAGCATATAGGGGCCACAGGCAGGCGTATAGGGGCCACAGGCAGCCGTATAGGAGCCACAGGCAGAAATATGGGGGCTCAGGCAGGCGTATAGGGGCCACAGGCAGGCGTATGGGGGGCTCAGGCAGGCATATGGGGGCTCAGGCAGGCAAAAATAACAACATTTAGACTCACCTTACCTGCTTCCCGGGCGCACGCTCCTCTTCTGTCCTCTTCAGTCCAGCGCTCCTCCGGCAGCTCCTCGGGCGCACAGCCTATGACGCGCTGTGCGCCCGAGGTGAGGCAGTGTCGCAATGACATCACTTCATCGCGACGATGCCAGCTGAGCCGCACGGGGCCGCGGCAGGGTCCTCAATGCTATGAGGACCCGGCGGCCCCGTTGTGACGGCCCTGCGGCTTACCGAGAGCGGGTCCGACACTGTCTGCGGAGCAGGGAGCGCTCGCTCTCTGCTCCGCAGAAGCGGTCAAAGAGACCGCCGGCGCTTCAAGCCCATGGCAGCGGCCTGGAGCCCGGCGAGGCTCGGGGCCCTGCCTGTGCCCCTTAGGGATAGGCAGAGGTAGGCGCCCTAGGTAATCGCCTACCTCTGCCTACTCGTCGTCCCGCCTCTGTAGGTAAGACACTATTAAAGGACACATATTGCACAGGAACTTGTTTGTGCAAGACCTTTAGGCCTCGTTCACACAACGGATTTGGCCGTGGTTATGGCCGCGGGTTCCGACGCGGTTTCCGAGGCTATAACCGCGGCCAAATCGCGCCTAGTTCATTAACATGGTTTCCTATGGGAAACCGCGTTAATATTCACACTGCGCGGGTTTGGCCGCAGCTCCGGGGCCGCGGCCAAACCCGCACGTGTGAAGAACTCTCCTGTCAATTCCTGACAGCGAGTTCTCTGCGCGGCGGCCGCGCAGTGCTGCCGCGGGCATCGCCGCGGGTGTTGTGCGGCTGGGACGCGGCTCGCGCCGCTGTTTGCCCCCTGCTATTAATTTGCATGGGGGCAAACCCTCAGCGCAAGCCGCACCCCAAACCACGCCCCTCCGACGAGGTTTTGGCCGCGGGAACTGCGACGAGAGCCGCGGCCAAAACCGTCGTGTGAACGAGGCCTAAATATAAAAAGCAATTCTTGTAGTGAGACAACCCCTTTAACTTGCTAACTACCATTATGATTGCCTCAGTTATGAACAATTGTGAGGATACCTGGTCAGTGTTAGGATGCTTTCACACCAGTGCAGTTTTGTAGCACTTCTGGTACCTTTTTTGTGTCGCAGTACTGGGCTGCAGGGAAACTGCCTTTATTAACAACAAGCTGCTTTTAACTTCTTACATTGTTTGGAAAGGTGTTGCAAGTGAATAGTCAATTATTGTGCTTATAGTCCTGAAGATTCTAAAGCTGGGTTCTCACAAAAAAGCAAACAAGTAAAAATCTGGTTTTTTTTAATTGACCACAATTTCACCTATGTTCTAAATCAGAGCCAGTTACAAAATCACCTGCATTAATAAAAAAAAATGCAGTTTTTAATTGCTTACATTTTTTAATGAAGTTGAAAAATGCAACAAAAATGCAACGTGAGAACCCAGCCTCAGCACAATAATTGAATACTCACTTGCACCACCTTTCCAAACAAGTTAGGAAATTGAAAGGAGCTAGTCTCACTGTAGTGCAGTACTGCAATAGAAAAACCAAAAACACCACAAGACTGCACTGTGTGAAAGAACTCTTAGCAAATATCAAAGATAAGACTATCAGTTATCATTGGTCATCTATTGTGATGCTGTGAAAACACTGATAAATGTAAATGCGGCTTGGCATTGCTGTTAAGTACTGCTCCAGTTGTTCAGTAATCTGGACTGTTTCCCAAGAGTCATGTCCTCCACTGGGAAACACAGGGGACACTATTCTGCACCAGAATCTGAAATATGCATAAAAAAGATCCATAAGTCCATAAAACTATAATAAATACCATAAACAAATATTACCACTATACTGTGCTTGGAAAATACCACCATGTCTACTAGAGACTGGATATCACCTCCATACAGTAAGTGAATTATGGCTATATCTACACAGCACTAGATTTCGGTCGGTTTTTCAACGGATTCACTATTTTGAATCCGTTGAAAATCTGACTGTACCCAGCGCTGTGTAGCCCTCAATAGAAAATCCGTGCTGTAGTCTACACAGCATGGATTTTTTACAGAGGGTTTCCTAAACCTAAAACCGTCTGGTGGATCATAGAACATGCATATTCCATTGGACCGCCGTCAGTCCTAATGTCCTGGGCCACCGGGAATCCGAAATATGATTGGAAAAATAGTGGTGCGGCATGGTCCAGTGATGTGAAAATGCTGCCGGAGTTTGGACGGCATCTTCACATTGCTTTGTAGACATACCCTGCTACTATCTTGTGATCTTATTGGTCAATATTCAATCTGCAGAGTTTCACCACATTGTTCAAATTATGAACCCCTTAACCACTGTCTTTTGACAGCAGGCAGTGTGTGTTCTGTCAGCAGCGATGTCAAAAGACATTGCTGCCTTCAAGAGGGGTTTGCAGTGCTGCAGGTGCACTAAAAATGGAGCAGTATTTAATAGAGCAGTCAATCCCTGCTGTTTAACTCTTAGCATGATCAAAGGGGATTCTCCTGCATCACACACTGGGTCAGTGAAATTCACATTGCCTGATTAAGGTTAAAGAATGTCTTCAGCCTTGAGAACCTGGAATACCCTCAGGGCTGTCTTTGTAGTAAGGCTGCTGTCAGAGCATACTGTGTGTTGCCCTAACAGCAGCCTGGTTTATATTGACATAGAATAAGATGTATTAGCATACAGGAGTATGCTAGCACATTATAAGTGTAAAATAAAATATAAAAATAGTTATCCTTTTATGAGATTTAAAAAAAGTTAGAAACAGTGTGAAAAAAAAATTAAAAAAATTTATAAAAAAGAAAGTTATTGTGCATACATTACACACACACACAAAAATAAGAAACTACACAAATTAGATATCTAATGTAATAATTAAAGAATAATTATAGAATTCATTTAACAGGTTATTTAGTGTGAAATGTGTAAAAAATGTAAAGAATCAAATACAAAAAAAAATAACATTATTTGTATCAGGAATCTCAATACAGTGAAATGGGCTATGACAGGACTTTAGACAAGCTCCTCTGCCACATCTAACAAATGCCACAGTAAATAACCATTTGTGATCCTCACCCACAGCTGTCTCCCTGGTTCTAGTACTGGTCACTGGTCCACCTTCTTACAACGTTGCAGAAGCCTCATAGTCCCACCACATCAAAGAACTGAAAGAACTGTACTGTGCCTGCTGTGTAGTCACAATGTGATTCATGTCTGGTCATGTGTACTTTTAGTTAAAGGGGTTTTCTCACTACAAAGATTAGCTTTCAACATAAAAAGAGAGGTAATTGAAGAGTCATGAGATAAGAGAGATGTGCTCTGAATGCACACTGGTTTCCATGGTTACCTTCACTGTTAGTCTGGACTATCACAAAATCCAAAAAGCAGCTACTTCAGGTGCTCTCAAAGTGTCTTTTAATATATTAGCAAAACATCAAACAAGTATAGACTTTGTATCAACTTAGTTTGCAGAAACAACTTTAGACTTCAATTCCCATTGTAACACACACGGTAATTGTTGCCCAGCCGCAGCTTATGTGATCACACTGCCGGCGTCATCACAACATCAACGCTGCTTGTACTTAATGTGTATCAATAGCAATTAGCCAGCAATCCTTTAAACACATTTGTCTTCACTTTTTAGACGCTTCTTTCAGTGTACATAACATGAGCATACATTAAACAGATAAGCAGTTGCTGTAAACGTTCTTCATATGGATATATAATATCTCAGATACAAACTCACTGTGTCCTCTCTGTTTGTGTGGAAGGCAACTGCGCTTGCGTGACGTTTCGGGGTCCACCCCCTTTGTCGAACTTGACAAAAGTATTAAAAGTTCAAATCACCCCCCTTTCCCCATTTTACAAATAAAAAAATGACAATCATAAAAAAATTACACATATTTGTTATCGCCGCGTCCGAAAAAGTCCGATCTATAAAAATATAACATCGTTTATCCAGTGCGCTGAACACCGTAGAAGAAAAAAATTCCAAGCACTAAAATTGCGTTTTTTTGCTCATTTCACGTCCCATAAAAATTGGAATCAAAGTGATCAAAAAAGTCGCATGCATTCCAAACTGCTAGCACTACAAAGTACACTTCAGCCCACAAAGATACACCCTCACTGATGTCTGTAGGTGTTAGTACAAAAAAGTTATTGGCTGCACAAAATGGCGCCACAGCGCAAATTTCAAATAGAAAACGTTTGGAATTTTTTTACGGTATCAAAACATAACGGAAACCCTACATGTTTGGTATTGGCGGATGTGTATCAACCTGTAGAATACAGGTAACACAATATATTTACCTAAGATTGAACGCCGTAAAAGCAAAACACCCGCAAACATGGCGAAAGTACCTTTTTTTTCAAAATTTGTCCCATTTGGAATTTTTTTTGCGGTTTCCCAGTATATTCTATAGTACAGTGAATGAAACCTTTAGAAAGTACATCTTGTCCTGCACAAGAAAAGCCCTCATATGTCTATGAAGGTGGAAAAATAAAAAAGTTATTACCCGGGAAGGCGAGGAGGGAAAAACGCAAGGTCCTTAAAGGGGTTGTCTCACTACATTGATTCATCTTACCTCAGTCCTGTTTTCTTGGTTTCATTTTGAATTCAGGGGCGTGTTTACTGGCTTCTACTTGGCTGCAGTAGAAGCCAGGTCTGTAGCTATAGCAACCAGTGCTGGCAGCCTATCAGGAGAGATCAAACAGGTCTGTAGCTATAGCGACCTGAGGAGTTGATGCAGCCCATACACGAGGAGATATCTAGGAATAGGTAGGACACTGTTAATGGACACATATTGCAAAGTGACTTGTTTTTTGCAAGATCTTTAACATAAAAAGAAATCCTTGTAGTGAGACAACCCCTTTAAGTGGTTAAAGAGCTATCCTCTTTGAAACATTGTATTATATTTGAAGGGGCCCTTGATAATAAATGGATCAAAAGGTGTCCCACTGGTGAGAGCTCAGGTGGTCATCCAAATCCTAGCAGTAAGGGTGCTTTCATACAGTGCATTTTTGGTGTGTTTTTTGTGTAGGAAGGTACAGCAGTTAATGCTGTACATTGCTGCACAAAAATCGCGGCAAAAATCGGGGTAAAAAATCGCGATTTTACCGCAATTTTTGCATAAAAAACGCACTGTGTGAAAGCACCCTAAATGCTCACTAGAGTAATTGAGAATGACACAGGTAAAATCATTGGGCAGTCCAGTGCACATGATGGGTGCGTCACAGAGGCAAGTGCTCTTTTTAGAAATTAAAAAGAGAAAAAGAAACTGCACCGATAATACTTCAGAGGCACAGAAAATCAGGAATGCATCAGAGCACCATCCATCAAAGCCAGGAGATGCAGATACCTTGGAATAGTTTTCTAGATGCTTTTTTTTGTAGACCACTTCCCCTCTTTTAACTTAGAATTCCTTTGTAGGCTTTTTTAATATCGGGGTTTCAAAACCAGACCCCACCTTTCAGAATCTGCTTCCTAAAATTAATATGACTTACATATTATTTAAATTATAGTTAATGTCAGTTCTGGAAGCCTCAGCAAGTCACATACTATAGGCTGGCTATACTGCACTCTCGAATGTGGACATATGGGCATCAGCTAAAACCCTTTAACAGACAATAGTATTTTCAGCTGCTTCTCTTTTCAAACATGCATACTCTGCCAGACCACCATCGGATTCCTGTAACCCCAATGTGCTGGGCCACTGAGAGTCCGAAATCGGATTGCAAAAAACGTGCAAAAACATGGTGGTGTAGAGTGGACCAGCAATGTGAAAATGCCATCAGATTTTGGACAGCATTTTCATATGGTTGTGTAGACATAGCCTTATTGGTCATACCACATTCAGTCTGCAGAGCATCACCATTCTTTACTCTCAACAAATTATTAACCCCTTAACCACTGTCTTTAAACAGCAGGCTGGCTGTAGCGACGTCAAAAGACATTGCTGCCTTCAAGAGGGGTTTGTAGTGCTGCAGGTGCACTAAAAATGGATCAGTAATTAATAGAGCATCTCTGTGCACATCAAGAAACCTCCAATCCCTGCCGTTTAAATCTTTGACTGCCATGATCCGAGACCACAGCATGATCAAAGGGGATTCTTCTGCAACACAGACAGTGGAATTCACATTGCCTGATTAAGCTTAGGGAATGTCTTCACAGTCAGCCTTGGGCACCTACAATACCCTCAGGCATGTCTGTTTGTCAGACTGCTGTCAGGGCACACTGTGTGTTGCCCTAACAGCAGCCTGTGTTATTCTGACACATAATGAGATGTATTAGCATAAGTGTAAAATAAATTGTAAAAATAGTCATCCCTTCATGAGATTTAAAAAAGCTAAAAACATAGTGTGAAAAAATAAAATAAATAAGAAAATAAAAAGATATATTTAATAAAAAAAAGAACGTTACTGTGCATACATTACACACACAAAATAAGAAACTACACACATTAGATATCTAATTTAATAATTAAAGAATAATTATAGAATTCATTTAACAGGTTATTTCGTGAATGAATTGCAAAAAAATGTAAAGAATCAAATGCAGAAAAAAAATTCACATTATTTGTATCAGGAATCTCACTACAGGGGAAGGGGGTATGATAAGATTGTAGACAACCTCCTCTGCCACATCTAACAAATGTCACAGTAAATAACCATTTGTGATCCTCACCCACAGCTGTCTCCCTGGTTCTAGTACTGGTCACTGGTCCACCTTCTTACAACGTTGCAGAAGCCTCGTAGTCCCACCACATCAAAGTACTCAAGGAACTGTACTGTGCCTGCTGTGTAGTCACAATGTGATTCATGTCTGGTCATGTGTACTTTTAGTTAAAGGGGTTTTCTCACTACAAAGATTAGCTTTCAACACAAAGAGAGGTAATTGAAGAGTCATGAGATAAGAGAGATGTGCTCTGAATGCACACAGGTTTCTATGGTTACCTTATCACAACTCTGCTATCTGATTAGAAGAGAGAACAGAGAGCAGGGAGTGATGTCACCATGGATGGAAGGTTGTCACCTCCTCACTCTGGAACATACTAAGGGCTTATCCCCACTGCACTGTTTTTCAGCCGGTTTTGCAGACGGTTTTCGGTTTTGAAAGCCGTCTGTAAACTGGCTGACAAACTTTTATACAGACCTTAATGGAATATCCGTGCAGCAGTCCCCACTGCACTGATTTTTCGCTGGACAGTTGTTAACACTGCTGGCGGTCTGAAAAACATAGAACATGTTCATTCTTCCGCTCGGTTTTCGGGCGGAATATAAACTAGTTTATGCGAAGGGGGAGGGCTTTACTCCACAAACCGTGGAGAAAAGCCGTCTCCCTATGGCCGTGTGCACGGCCCCAAAACAGTGAAAATACCAGTTGGATTTCCGACCGGTATTTGCACTATGCTGTGTGAATGGCTCCTAATTATCTCTAACAAAATTAGCTTCTGTTTACATATAAGCACTTGTTTTTACTGCTCACAGCACATGTACCTTTTATTTACTGAACATTAGGTTTTCTGCACTTGTCAGTGTAAAAACTCAGCTAGTTACCGAGAAGCTTAAAGGGGTTGTCTCACTACGAAGATCATAGTTTAAAATGAGGGGACCAAAAATTAAGCATGTTAATCCTTGGTTACCTTTAGCAAAGTGCTATGGTTTATGAGAATGGGCTCCTTTATTCGTGCTTAGCAACAGTGTTTGAGCCCAGGTCGGGTTACGTCCAGCTAAAGTATTACTGGCTGTCGGCTGAGTTCTGTCCCGCCCCGCCCGCCCAGTGCATAGGTCGCGGGCAGATTTTCATTCGCTGACTGCAATTAGTCAGTGAAGCAGCAGCTCAGGCAGTGAACTGTGCAGTACAGGTTTTCATAATGTGCAGGACAGGTGTAATAATCTGCATGATCTATCACTGTGTGTGAGAGAGAGACAGAAAAAAATCACCTATCTTTCCCAGTCCTGAATGTCAAATGCCCATTCTAGTTACAAAGTATGTAGAGAGAGCGCGAAATTTAGATATACACTACTGAGTTACACTAATGATTCCAGTGACAGCTGAGAACCTCTCCCTGCCCCCCGCTCACACAGAAAGAATCCTCACCGGCACACTTTGAGGGCGTGTCTGCAGAGAGAGAAGATACTCCCTGCGGGGAGTAGAAACATGTCCCTCCCTTTCCCAACCTCTGCTAGGCAACGAGCATAAACTACTGCTTGAATGAGACAACCCCTGTAATATGCTAATCACTGCTACAAAACCAGAAAAAGTGAGCATAAAGCTGCTTGTGACTCAGTGAAACAACATAGTGAAAAAACTCTTTAATGTCTATGAGAGCCTTCAGAAATGATCATATTACCAGTTTCATACAGCGGCATAGCTATATGGGGTGCAGAGGTGGCCTGCAGCCTGAGGCCCTTCTACCACATAGGGACACATCAGTATTGTAAGTGTCACATGGTAGCTGGGGGGCCCATTTCACTTTTTGCACTAGGGCCCAGGAGCTTGAAGTTACACTTCTGGTTACATAGTAAGCAGGCGTGGCTTTGACAACCTCTGTGTCTGTTATGGTTGATTGTCAGTTGTTAAGCCTGATAGTTGCAATAATATATGTCAAAATCAATATTAGTTGCTCGGCACACTTACAATCTTTGATCACTAGTGCTGGGTATAAAAGCACATAACACTTCAAATACGTATATACCCACACAATCACATAAAAATAATGCTTTTTATTTTCACATTTTTTGATGATTTCACATGAGCGACCATTCAGATTATAGTAATCATCACCACAAAGAAAATAATTCTCAGTCAACACAATGGTCAACAACTCCAGGCAGAATTTCTGCTCATCCGGATTCAAACTAGAATTCCTCAACAACTTCGAAACTGCATTTAAACCTCCTTGATGTTCAATGGATGTGTATAAACTAACCACATCAAAGGAAACTAATAGGGCATCTAGAGGAATCTGTTTGGTCTCCTGTATTGTTCGTAGAAAATGCGAAGTATCCAATACAAATGAGATAGAATCCTGAATTAAAGGTGTCAATATTTTTTCTAGATATTTTGCAATGGGACTAAAAATCGACTCAGTGGATGCCACAATTGGGCCTCCCGGCGGTCTATCTAGACTCTTATGAAATTTCAAAAGCACATAGAATACAGGACATGTTGGATGCTGCATCTGTAGAAATTTATACGTAGATTGATCAATGATGTTTTTAGATAAGTTACAATCCAACACACCCTGTATTCTTGCTCTAATACGGGGTAGAGGGTCCCTATCGAGTTTCTGGTAGGTGATCTCATCAGAAAGTTGCAGATTAATCTCCTCTATGTATGTGTGCCTATCCATGATGACCAATGCTCCCCCTTTGTCTGCCGGCTTGCATATAATTCCCTTATTGTTCTGAAGGGAAACCACAGCTTTCCGTTCATCCTGGCTCAAATGCATCTGTCTGCGTTCCCCCAATGCTTTCCTGATATCCTTGTCCATTAAAGAAATGACAGACTCGATACCATGTAAAGTACGTGGAGGATTAAAGGCACTGGTCCCATTTAAGCTGCGGGTCCATATATAGGTATATATAATGGAGAGGAATAAGGGTTATAGTCTATATGTAACATATGTTCAAGCATGGTCTTTTTATGCGAATTTCTGTTTTTTAAAACATAATTAAAGGTAATTTTCTCTTTATGGTGATTTGGGTTTTTGCATATACCCCGTATACATGTCACTTAGGTGTATTGTATGTAACATTGTTGATTTGATTGTGGTTATGTTTTGTCTTATAACTAACTTTGTTGTGACTTCTTTTGTTTTTATGTTATTATATTTACAGCGACACATCTGATGAAGGTCTTGATTGGACCGAAAATGTTTATGTGATGTGAATCTGAATGTCGCTCATGTGAAATCATCATAAAATTTGAAAATAAAAAGCATTATTTTTATGTGATTGTGTGGGTATATACGTATTTGAAGTGCAATAATGTATGAGCATGGTTAATATCATAAACACAGATATCGCTATGCCAGTAATCCAAGGATAATTTGTAAATCAGTAGGAATACCATGTATTTTTTGGGTGTTCCCTTTAAAGAGCTATCCTCTTTGGAACATTGTATTCTGTTTGAAGGGGCCTTTGATAATAAATGGATCAAAAGGTGTCCCACTGGTGAGAGCTCAGGTGGTCATCCAAATCCTGGCTCAAGCTGTAATAATCAAAGTTACAAGATGCAGATGTCTTAGAATATTTTTCTAGATGCTCTTTTTTGGAGACCACTTCCCCTCTTTTAACTTAGAATTCCCTTGTAGGCTATTTTAAAATCGGGGTTTCAAAACCAGACCCCACCTTTAATAATCTGCTTCCTAAAATGAATATGACTTAATAGTTAATGTCAGTTTGGGAAGCCTCAGCAAGTCACGTACTGTAGGCTGGCTATACTGCACTCGGATGTGGACATATGGGCATCATCTAAAACCCTTTAACAGAGAATAGTATTTTCAGCTGCTTCCCTTTTCAAAGTTCTTTGAAACAATGTTAATCAGCCGATAACTGCACAAAAGCTGTAAAGAGAGAAAGCAGACATAAAAGGCTAAGGTAATGCCTGGTGGATCTGACTTTGATGTTATGGCTCACCCCATAACCAGTCCTCTAACCAGTAGTCCCCGGAGTCGATTGCTAAGCTCTTATCAATCGACTTGAGGCCTTAACAACCGGCTTAACAACCGACTGGAGTCCGCGGAGTCGATTGCTAACTCTTATCAACTGACTTGAGCTGAGGCCTTAACAACCGGCTTAACGACTATTAGCGACTTCACAACGCAGTAAGTTATTTGTCCCCCAGTAAGTTATATGTCCCCCAGTAGGTGGATATATAGTTTATATGTCTCCCAGCAGGTATATAGGCAGGTTATAGGTCTCCGAGCAGGTATATAGAAGCAGGTATATAGGAAGGTTATAGGTCCCCCTATAGGTATATAGGCAGGTTATATAGCCCCCTGTAGGTATATAGGCAGGTTATATGTCCCCCAACAGGTTTATAGGTCCCCAGCATGTATATAGATAGCTTATAGGTTCCGCTGCACATAAATAGGCAGCTTATAGATAGCTTATAGGTTCCCCAGCACATGTATAGGTAGCTTATAGGTAGATTATAGGTCCCCTGCACATTTATAATGTAGGTTATTGGCCCCCAGCACATTTATAATGTAGGTTATAGGTCCCCTGCACATTTATAATGGAGGTTATAGGCCCCCAGCATGTATAGAGCTAATTAAAAATAAAAAAACTAACAATACTCACCTTGCCTCTCTCCTTGACCCTGTCGCTGCACCCGGTGTTTTTCTTCAGGTGGCGTGACGACACCAGGCCGTGCAGGCAGCATGGCGACGCTCTCGCCGCCTGTGCTGTGTACTCTGGTGAGCCGCATGCTCTCCGCTCCGCAGAAGCCTGTAACTGTATGTGCGTCTGCCAGTTAGTCCTGGCGCCGCTGCCATCGCCAAGGTCCTAAGCCAATAGCTTAGCGACCGATATCGACTTAGGACCCTAATAATCGGTGGCGGCGCTGGGGATGACTAACCAGTGTTGGACTGTGGCAACAAGGACCCACTGGTAAAGTTGAGTCTAATGGCCCACCCTACAGCTACTGTAAATACTGTACATGCCTCCTATATGCTGCCTCTTGCTTTTTGCCTCTATTTCTTTCTGTCTCTTTCAAGGATGTATATGTAGTTAAAAAACAACTTCAGGTCCACCATACTCAGGGGCCCACCGGGGTTTCCTTAGTCCGAGCCTGCCCTTACCGACATTTGACGTATCCACACATTATAGGCGGGAATTGGTTCCCGCAAATTGACATATCGGTGAGTCTGCTTGTGAGCCCACATGACTGCAGCATTGAACCAGATGTGCATTACAGCTGACACCATGCCCTGTCGGCCACAACAGCTGGGCATGGTGATTAACAGCAGCGAGTCAAGTACCTTATGAGGACAAGTTAAAAAAATAAATAAAAAATGTGAAAAAAACAAATAAAATACGCAAACCGCCCTTTCCTCATTATAGATGCCAATCATCCCCAAATAGATCAAAAGTAAAAAAGTACACACATTTGGTATTGCAGCATACCAAATCTGTCAATGTAAAAAAAAAAACAAAAAAAACCCACAAACAGAATTGCAATGTTTGTTCATCCCAAGCACATAAAATTGAATAAAAAGTGATCAAAAAGTTATATTAATTTACCAGATTGGTATCAATGAAAACATCAGTTCATCCAGCAAAAAAAAATCATTTCACAGCTCTGTATATAGAAAAAAAAGTTATGGCTTTCAGAATATAGCGATGCATAAATATTGTATAACACAATAAAGATCCTTTTTTTTAAAGTGCTACAACATAAACAATATAAATTGGATATCCCTGTAATCAAATCACCCCACAGAGTAAAACAAACATGTAATTTATACAATACAGTGAGCGGTGTAAAAAATAAAAAACACTACCAGGCTTGCTGTATTTTCTTTATTCTAATTTAAAGGGGAACAAAAAGTTATGAATCTCAGACTCAGGCGATGCAAAAATGGGTTTGCTTTTTTAAATGAAACAGATTTTATTGTGTAAAAGCAGTAAAACATAAAAAAATACACAAATTGTGTATCGCTGTGTAACGAAGGGCGATGCAGCCCATCCCCCGGGATGCGGACGCATCCGTTCCCTGCTCCTCTCCTCTGTAACGGGGGTGAGTGGCCCCGCGGTCCTTGCGGCGGACCGTGGGCGCACTCGTCCCTCGGTGGTCAACTACTCACCCGACCTCGCTCCTGACTCCAGGCGCGCCTGTCCCGGCCGGTGCGTGCGTCCCCGCTCCCTAGGGCGCGCGCGCGCCAGCCTTCTAAGATTTAATGGGCCAATGCGCCGGTAAATGGATGTTGCCGGCCGCTGACCCTATATATTGGCTCCTCCTCCGGCAGTCCCCTGTCGGATCTTTAGTGCCCTCAGAGCCGATTGAGAAAGTGTTTTCCTCTTCTAAGTGTTTCCTGTGTACCGTACCGTTTCGCTACCATTCTCTGACCACGAACCTCTACCGCCTGCCCTGACCTTTCTGCCTGTCCCCGAATACGAGCCTGCCTTACGATTTTGTACCACGCTGCACCAAGGCCGCCACCACAAGCAAGTCCCGTCAGTGGAAGCGACCTGGTAGTTTCCCGCCGCAGCAAGTCCATCCCGCTTTGCGGGATGCTCTGGTGAAAACCGGGTTCTACTTAGACTCCGCTCCCTGGTGTGGGCTTTCACCATCGCTTGCGGTGGCCCAGCGGATCCACTACCACTGCCGTTACACGCTGTAATCTTATTGACCTACTAATTAAAGGTAACGTCATTTATATCACATGGTGACTGCTGTAAAAAATTTAAAAAACCACTACCAGGATTGCTGTATTTTGTTCATCCTGCCTCCCCAAATTGATGACAAAAAGTGATCAAAGCATTGTATGAACCCAAAAATAAAAGTGCTTCAAGCTTCAACTAAACCCACAAAAATCAAGCCCCTAATCAGCTCCATATACTTAAAAATATAAAAGTTATGGCTGTCAGACTATAACGACATAAAAACACAATTTTTAACATACGCATTTCTATTATGTAAAGATAGTCAATCATAAAGAAAAAATAAAATTGACATTGTTGTAATTGTACTGATCCGAATAATAAAGTTATCCTGTCATTAATACCGCATGGCGAATGCTGTAAAAATTAACTCCAAAAAACCAATGGCGACAATTGCATTTTTTTGTCATTTCCACGGCCCAATGCTCAAAAACTGGGAAACAAACTGTGGGCCCAAAGTGCACAATCCCTAGATGAGATCCATGAGGCGTATTAAATCTAATGGTGCGTCTACACGGCAACTTAAAATACCAGCTGGATTTTGATTAAACAATCCAGCCGGTATTTTGACATCTTGTACGTGGTTTTGAGGGACAGTTCTGTCTGCAGTTTGCAGATTCGCCCGCCCCCCTCAACCACTGACATGTACATCTTCTGCCCGAAACCCTGGGTGGAAGAATGAACATGTTCTAAGTTTTTAGGAACGCCAGCGGTGTAAAAAACATCCGGTGGAAAATCCACACAGTGTTTGGACCCGCTGAACGGATTTTCTATTAAAATCAATGTAAAAAGTTTACAGTCGCTTTACAGACATTTTTCAAAATTTTCCCAATACCGTCTGTAAATCTGACTGAAAACCTGTGCCGTGGGGACAAGCCCTAAAATGGGGCGACTTCTGGAAGGTTTCACCTGTTCTGGTACCTTGGGGGCTTTGTAAATGTGACATGGCACCCACCAAAATCTGCATTCCAACGCCAAATAGTGCTCTCTACATTGTACGTCCTGCCATGCACCCAAACACTAGCTTACACCAACATATAGGGTATTGCCGAGCTTGGAAGAAATTGTGTCATAAATTTTGCGGTGCTTTTATTTTTTCCAGGATTTCCTGTGAAAATAAAACATTTTCAGGTAAAACTGCAGATTGTTGGAAAAAAATAAGTTTTCGATTTTCACAGCCTAACACTAAAAAAATCTATGAAATACCTGTGGGGTCGATATACTCACTACACCTCTGAATATATTCCTTAGTGTAGCTTCCCAAATGAGGTCTATCCTCCCATGTTTGTCAGCAACTTATTGATGGACTACTAATCGCAAGTATGTAATGGATTTTATTACTATAATATTTGTGATACAATAAATATGTGGAAAACTTTTGAATATTTTTGAAGTCTGTTACAATATTGGAAATATTGGGCTATTTTACAAGTAGAAGGAACTCAGATGCAGAGGTGAGTCTTGAGTTTGCTATAATTGAATTAATACAGTCAAGCCAGTTAGTTTGGATATCTTTGTGCCCCTGACAGTTTTAGTGCAATGTACCCAACAAAGTAATAGTGTTCCAAAACTGTAATAATTTTCCCTTTGTGTCCCATAATAATAGTGTCCTTATTTGTGCCCCACTAAGGTATTGTGTTCCTTATGTGTACCACACAGCAATATACCTGGTTTGCCCTATAATAATAATCCCTCTTTGTGCCCTTTAAAGTAATAATCCTTCCTTATGCTCCTCAAAGTTACAGTGCCCCACAAGTAATATTTCCCCCTTTGTGCTCCCACAAATTAGATATTTTATAATAGTATGGAATTAGGCTATATTAGATGCATACACTGTGCAGATTCCAAGAGACAGAAAAACATTAGATATATTTCCAAGTGCATTTCTGCTGCATCAAGTAGTATATGAAAATCTGAGGCTCATGTGAAAACTTTGAAGGCTCATCCACCAACAGCAAGATGACCTCAGTTTAAATTGGGACCTACTCCATATCACTCTTACTTTTCATTGTCATCCTAGCCTTAGGGTATGTTCACACGTCTTATTTTGACGTGGTTTTGGATGATGTTTTCGGAGCGTTTCCGCACCCAATACCTCGCCTGAAAAACGCTTCTTCAGAAGAGGTTTTAGAGGCGTTTCTCTGCGAGGTTTTAGGCGAGGTTTTGGATGAGGTTTTCGACAAGGTTTTCATCCATAAAATGAATAGGCAGGACAAAAACCGCGCTGAAAAACGCGCCTAAAACACGCTTCAAGAATTGACATGACACTTTTTTTTCAGCGCTTTCAAAGAAGCATGTAAAAACCTCGTTGTGTGTGAACTACAACGAGGTTTTACACAGGAATCAATTAAATGAACTGGGGACGTTTTGGAAGCATTTTGGACAAAGTTTTGGGTGAGGAAACGCTCCGAAAACCACGTCCAAAACCACGTCAAAATAAGCCTTGTGAACATTGCCTTAATATTTTTCAGGGAGTGAGAGTCCCAGCTATACTCTGTTCTGAATGGATGAGTGGAGTGCACAACCAAAATGGAAGCAGCCACTCTTTCATGCATCCAATCCAAAAAAGACAAAAATGGACAGCAGCTCCAAAGAACGTAAAGTAAATGGTGCAGGTGTTGGCTGTTTTTAATCAGAGCAAAATACAGCTGGGACTCTCATTCCGTGAAAAGCATGGAGGCCTGGATAGGCTCTGAGAGAGGCGAGACTGTGTAGAGCAAGTCCCCCAACAGAGATCACCTTGCCATTACAGTTTTGATAACAAATTTGTGCTAAGGGCCTCAGATTTTGATATACACTAGATGTAGCAGAAATGCACTTTCATATAATTCATATATTCCTTGTATATCTGTCTCTAGGCGTCTGTAGAGTGCTTCTGGTTCATTTCTGTCAGTTTGCATTATGTTGCAGGCAAGTCAGTTACACTTGTGCCATTGGTTTTGTATTTGTTGGAACTGATGACCATTTTTGTCTTTTTGGATGCTTCACATGCATGGGAGCAATGTTGGTTACCATAGTGTTCATAACCATTATATATCTGGACAGGACATAGATGTAGAAATACTGAATAGAAGCAGAAGGAGAGCACAGAAAGTAACCACTGACTTCAGGTCAGACTACACAGGGTTTATTTCTAGTTTGTAACCATGGAGACACATAGGTCTGCATAAAGAGCTGTATACAAAAAAACAGTAGTAGTAAATCAGTGCACAGTCAAAACACACAGGCCCAGATGTATGAGAAGTGTCGCTATGGAAAGTGTCTGAGGTAGTGCTGTGGCAAAGTGGAGTTCTTTTTTATGTTTGAAAGTGTCTCAAGGTACTTTAGAAATGTGTCATCGTCTTAAGACAAACTACCTTTGTGCCAAAAAAGTGTCCTACACTGTGACAAATGTCATCTTCACCTCACCGCCTTGATAATATCATGAATAATGAACTGCGACATTTTTTGGCATGAGAGCTACATCAATGTGTCGTATTGCACGGACCCATGCTGCACACCCGACCTGCCCTAGGCCGTCCACCAAGCTCCTTATGCCATGTTATACCACCATCCTTTTTGGGTCCATTCTTAATCACTTCTTCTTTACTGCAGCTCCCTGTATTACTCACCCGCCTCCTACAACTTACGTGCTTCATAAAGCAGCAGCTATACTTACTTCTACGTTCTCTTTGAATGACGCACCAAATTAAGATTTTTTTAAAAAAAAAACGAAACGTTGTCACATTTCAGCATTTCCTTATGTGCCACATCATTATATGCATCTTATTTGTCTAATGAAATTTATGCAAGAATTGAAAATTGCAAACAAAAATCGAGTGCTGTGGATTTCTTTCTTTATGACCAGGATTGTGGTGTCCTTCCCACTTGCTTCTTAGAATTGCCAGCTCCACTTCATAGTATCTATGCCCGGAAAACCTGTCCCATGAGACAGCGATGCAGAATGTATAGACTGGAAGAGTATTTTTCCAGCACAGTTCTGAAGAAGGTGGCAGGTAACTAGCTGTTACTCCGTGTGTTTCTTACCTGCCACCTTCTTCATTGCACGATGCATCTTGTTTTTATGTGAGTATCTCAATAAAATTTGGATATTTTATCTGCTGAGATTATTCAGAACTGTGCTGGAAAAATACTCTTCCTCTCTATACGTCCTTCCCACTTGCACCAACACTGACCTCAGTGCTGGGCATTTATTTTTCACTGCATCGTACGAATTGGCAGACACCCCCTGAAGAGTTGCACAGACAAAAGTGTTGGTCTTGCCAGATGGACTCATTCTTTTTGCCACAAATGCTTTAGGAATATGTCGGATGTGGTGCGCGCCATTACTTCTGTCATATACTTTTATACATCTGGACCACAAAGTTTGTTTGCAGTTATGGAGGCCATAGATCAGCATTGGGGCTGCATACACCAAATTATAGTAGATTTTTTAACATAAGTGTTTGCAAAGTTTCTTCAGTTTTTATTTTAGATGTATTAAAATAAAGCAATAAATGGTTCCAAATGTGTACATACCGTAGACAGGGGAAAAATTACTGGTCATTGGAGCCAATGTCTGATAGAAGCAACTATGCCTCAAATAAGATCTCTCTGTTCCTTAGGACCATTCTTGAAAAAATATTGTTTTTTGTTTTTTAGTAATTATTGATAATTGCAATCAATGTAAATCAGCTAGAAATTCTCCATGTTGGTGAAAAGGAAAATAGTGTTAAAACAAAAGCATTGAGAGCCCCGTATAGACTGTGTGGAACTCTCCTAAAGACATCTGAGAAATATGGGACTGTAAAGAGGTGTAAAATGTTATGTTGGTGCCTTATTCTATTGCCTTCTCTTTCAGGACAGCTGCTGGGGCAGCATAAACATTAGCAAGTCTCTTACATTATTGCACTATGGTTGAGCTTTCATGTATGAACGGGGTTGTGCCAGAAGTCTGGCGTCTTTTCAGCCCTGTTCTCTCTATTTTTAATTAGGCGCACTCCAGTATCAGGCGAATTACAGAGCGCCCACTGCACTTTGTAACGCGCCTGAGATTGGGAGCTGGAGGCACTACAACCGTATGAAGCTACACATTTAGGACGGGAGGACGGCAAATCCAGGCGCATTAATGCTGGAACAGGTAGAGCACCCATTTGACCCCACTGTCAAATATATGCTGCAGTTGTTTTTGATTGCATGTGCATGACTAATATTTCCTAAGAAGGGCGTCTATATTTATTGCTGGCAAAGCCTATGGTGATTCCCATCATAGCTTAAAATGAAGCAAGTCTTTATTACTTATTATAAATCTTATGTAATTAAGACAAAAGGAATCTAAATGATACAGTGCAAATAAATTGCTGAACAGAAAATATCTAGCCACATAAGGCCTACCTCAGCAAAATGATCTGTTTGCTGGCAGTAGGGCATTTCTAGGCTAAATCATACTCTGGGCAGGGAAAAAAATTCTCTCCCCAAACCCACATTAATATGTTGCGCCACATTGCAACGCATTGCATCACCAATAACCAGTACCTGACTGACCCCCCTTTACTTTCCTTCCTGACCAGGCACATTTTTCTTTTCTCTACTAAATGCGGATTTGAATGCTAGAAAACATTAAGAGTTCTTAAAGAGCTCAGCTCGGTTATCTCTGTGCCCCTGTACATGATATTTAGAGATTCCCTGGTGACTGGTATAGTACCAGGAGACTGGCGCAAGGCAAATGTAGTTCCCATCTTCAAAAAAGGTTCCAAGTCTTGCCCAGGTAATTATAGACCAGTAAGTTTAACATCTGTTGTGGGAAAAAAATTTTTTAGGGGCTCATAAGGGACTATATCCCAGGAGTATGTTGACAAAACAAATATTATTAGTGATTGCCAGCATGGATTTACTAAGGACAGAAGCTTCGACCAATCTGATTCTTTTATGAGGGGTTTGAGTAAAAAGTCTATAGCGGAGGCGGCTGTGTTTTTAGACTTTGAAAGGCATTTGACACTGTCCCTCATAAGCGTTTGTTGGGTAAACTAGAATCCATTGGGTTTAGAGATACAGTGGGGTAATTGGATCAAAAACTGGCTGCTGGATCGTTACCCAGAGAGGGGTGGTAAATGACTCCTATTTCTGAGTGGCCCCCGGTTGTGAGTGGTGGGGCCGCAGGGCTCAGTATTGGGTCCTCTCTTATTTTAATTGTATTTATTTAATGATATAGTAGAAGGGATCGATAGCACCGTCTCGATTTTTGCAGATGACACCAAGCTATGCAGGGTAGTGCAACTATGGGAAAATGCTCATAAATTGCAAGCAGACTTGACACACTGAGTGCTTGGGCATCCACTTGGCAATGGGGTTCAATGTGGATAAAAAGTAAGGTTCTGCATCTGGGGAGAAATAAATTTCGGAAAATATGTCCCAAAGGGGAGAAAAACTTGGAGAATCGCTTGTTGAGAAGTCTGGGTTCTTGTAGATCATAGACTACAGAATTGCATTCAGTGTCAATCAGCTGCCTCTAGAGCAAGTAAGATATTGGCGTGTATTAAAAGAGGCATGGGCTTTGCGGGACAAGGATGTAATTCTACCGCTGTACAAAGCATTGGTGCGCCCTCACTTAGAATATGTTGTTCAGTTCTGGGCCCCAGTTTATAGAAGAGATGTATTGGAGCTAGAGAGAGTACAAAGACGAGCAACCAAACTTAAAAGGGGAATGGAGCATCTTATGAGGAGAGGTTAGAGAATTTGAATTATTTAGTCTTGAGAAAAGACGGATTCGGGGGGACATGATTACTTTATATAAATATATAAATGGTCCCTACAAAAAGTATGGGGAAAATTATTTCAAGGAAGCCCCCTCAAAAGACAAGGGGACATCCCCTTCGAAAAGAGAAAAAGGATTCAATCTCCAGAGGAGAAGAGCGTTCTTCACTGTAAAATGTGATCTGGGGAAATAGCCTACCTGAGGAGCTGGTCACAGCAAGGAACTGTAGAGAGTTTCAAGAAAGGTTTAGATACCTACCGGGAACTAAAAAATATTAATGCGTACGTAAGCCATGTAAAATTCTGGATCCTGGCTGGTTTTGGGGGCTCTGGGGTCAGAGATATGGTCTACACTGGAGCAGATTGGTTCTTTGCCTTGTGGGTCTCAAGGTAATTAAACCCAGTGGTGAGGCTGACATAATGTCCTTGTCTCTCTTCCTTCACCATTTCCCCCCCCTTGGGTTGAACTTGATGGACTCGTGTCTTTTTTCAACCGTACTAACTATGTAACATTCGGTTATTCTACAATTTTTTCACCTTTTTGTTGATATTTTAATGTCATTTTTAAATTTTTTAAATAAAATCAGGTGTAGGACACTCAGTAGCATCCAGCTGCCATCTTGGACGGTCAAAGGGTCACTTTGGCTCTGGGATCGCCATTTTTGGTATACTGAAAACTTTTCACTTGGACCACACAGTATTTTTTCAAACTGGCCTTTACCAGCTTTATTCTTCAGCATGATGAAGTACAGAAAGCACAACAATGCAAACAAAATCTTCAGCTCTCTGGCAATATATCAATGTACAAAGAGTCCATTGCTACCATTGGTCTGGGCTTCCCGCCCAGCACCGCAAAACAATTAATCACACAGTACAAACATCCCTCACGCTGAGGGGGGTCAGAGCATTCTCTTCAGCTTCTGACTCCAGGTAGCCAACCACACCCCATGGTGTCTGGAGCAACAGGCATTAATAGGTCTCCTAAGACCTGGTAAAGCCTGACCTGGAACGTAGGAACGGCCTCCCAGTCAACACTACAGCCGTTCCGAAGCAGCCAATCCTTATTAGTTGCATCGCAGCTATACTAACGATAACAAGTGTCAGTAACCTAAGGTTACTTACACAAAATTTCTGACTTCCCCACTGAGGCCGGGCACCCTGGTGGCACATACCTTGCAGATCTCCTGCTATACGCCACATAGTAGCAAAGACATACGACCACCTATGCTCTGCTGCATAGGGAAAATAGTAAAAAAAAAAATTTTTTAAACGGTCTTTTAAAAAAATGTTTATTCATTAATTTTTTACAGCAAAAGTGGCACTAAAATAAGTTTTATAATTATGTCACTATTCTGTCACAGATACTTATATACAGGCAATAGAAATTTTTAGGGTTGTCACGGGTTTGGGCTGGCAGTTTTATAGAAAAAAGTTTTGTGATTTTATTTTGTTTATTTTACATATCGTGCTTCCCAAAACTTCAGAAAATGACCTTTTGTGGTTTTTTTTACAAAACTTTTTCCGCTGATATTCGCCTGTAACTATTAGTCAGCAGCTTATTCTGCACGGCCATTTTAAAATGTAGTGCCAAGTAAGATGCCCATAACTATAAAGACAACGTGCAGTCGGCATGAGTATAAGCTCCCTGTTTCCCCCCCCCCAAAAAACACCGCTGGGAGTGCCAGGAGACTGATATTTGGCAATTGACTGATCACAGCAGTAACTTAATGCTATGGGTGAGCCACAGTGTATATTTTTTTTTTAAAAAGCACCGACCCCCCCTTTCCTTTTTTCCACCATTCTGCATTTGCTTGTAATTAGGTAGCAGAGGGTCTGGTTCCATATTCTTATGTATCTTTGTTTGTATAAAGACCCCCTCTTTCCCCCCTTCCCTTATTCACAATTTGGGTTTCCTTATAATTGGTTCTAGGTGAAAAATTTTAAACAGACATGCCCGGATAGGGAAGGGCAATTGTTTTTTTAAAAAAAAAACTTAAAGTTTATTATCTTTGCATATGCTATTACTTTACAGGCAGTATAAATTTTTACCTGTATATAACATTATTGGTGGAAACATAAAGTTCTGGACCCATTTTCTTTTTGCTGTTGTGTTTATACAGAAAGATTGTATGTGACTCCTTTTTAACTTAAGGAACTAAGAATCAATCACTGGCAAAGAACTGAGGTTAAATGAAATGTGTCATCAAAAAATGACTTATTGTTTAAATCACATTTTTATGTTAAACACATTTTTTAGGAATTTTTTGTTATGTTTTTTTAATTTTCCATACCACTTTCAGTATTTTTTAAATAATTCTTAAGTCCTGCAGTTTTCCCTTTGACCACTAAGCCTAATAATCGTCTGACACTTCCTGCTCTGTTTAGAGAGCTTTTCAGCAGTGTGCTCATTATCAGTAAAAGCAGAGTCAAGCTGAAAGGAGACACCATTGTGTACAGACAACACGGAATCCACCAGTCACAAGAGGATATGTCACAGCTCCCCCTCTCCCCTCCCTTCACAGTGAAAACTATCCTATACAAGTCTATGGGACAGAATCTGTCTTAAGAAGCCTATGTGCATGAAGCTGCTGTAAAGTATCTCTCTGACTGCTGTTAAAGCTGTGCAAGCAAGAATATCTTCCCCACAATCATATATAGACGGCCCAATAGAGAAATCTACAATCAGTAAAAAAAAACGACTGAGAGGAAAAGAATGTGGATGAGGGTCTTGATGTAATAAGTAAAAAAAAAAAATTTACGACAGATTCCCTTTAAAATCTCCATAAATATTGTTTGTGGTGATATAGACTTGAGCTCTTATTATGTGATTGTTATAGTAAGAGTAAGTGCAATAATGGGCATAAAACAGTATATCAAATTTGTCAGTCCTTATAATTCAAAATTGCAGCGTGTTTGAAAATTCGTAATTTTCTTTTTTCTATATTTCTGCAAAAATTTGGACTAAAACTACATCACCGTGTTACCCAAGTCCTAAAAGTAGAAAAAAAGAACCAAATCCAAGAAAATAAATAAAAAATATTAGTATTGGTTATTTATTGAGGAAAATTATCCAATGTCACAAATCTGTACATGTAAAAAATAGGTGACCTTTTAGGCTGGGTTCATATGTCGTTTGTAATTAAATCCAATTTGGAGCACAGGTGAAATGGGGTGTAATAAAAAAACATGTTTTTTGAAAAACACATGAATTTTTGAATTGCTTGCATTTTTGCTGCAGTTGAAGAAAGGAAAAAAGCAAAAAAAAAATGCAACATGTAAACGCAGCCTTAAGATTAGCAAATAATTTGTAGGTGAAATTAAATTTAGGGTGCATTCACATGGAGCATTTTGGTACATTTTTGATGCATTAATTGTTGTGTAGTTCTGCAAAAAAATGCATCAAAAACGCACAAAAAAGTTACGTGTTTTGCTGCGTTTTGATGCATTTTTTATGCTTTTTTTTACAGTAATGCACAGCATTAATTGCTATGCATTTCTGCAAAAACAGCATAAAACCACATAAAAAACGCACCAAAAAAGTTCCGTGTGAAAGCACCCTTAGGGTATGTTCACACAGCGTTTTAGGCCATATTGGTACTGGAAACAGCCCAAAATCAGCCTTAGACAAGCTTCAAATCTTCCTTCATTGAATATAATGCAAAATAGACTTTGTCATTCCCATGAAGCGTATATCACAAGTGTAATTGTGAGCCGTTTTCTGGGACGCAATTATGGCCGTAAAAATAAGTGAATAGGATTTTTCAAATGTGCTTGGAAATACACTTCTAATCAGCTGTTTTGTGAAGTTGATTTGGAAGCTCATTTTGAAACATAAATTTACACTTCAAGAAATGCCGTGTAAACACACCCTTAGGGAGTTCACACAACGTCTTGCGTCACGTACCTGTGAGCGCCGCAAAATGCCCGGCATTTTAGAAGGACGTGCTGGCCAGCGCGTACTTCTAAAGCGTGGTAGGGAGGTGTTCCAATTCACTTGCATTTCTCCCGGCACTCAATGCGTGCCGGGAGAAAGAACTTACATGTCACTTCTTGCTGGCGTTTACAGAAGACGGAGGGTAGTCATAGCTCTCTGTGAGGTGTTTTTAATCAAAGGGGTAACAATGAGGTGTGAGTGGGGACCTGTTTTATTTAACCCCTTCCCGACATAGGACGTACCTGTATGTTCTAGTGGGAAGTTACTTCCCGCAAATACACGTGCTATGTACTGATATCCATTGTAATAGTGATCTAAAGACCATTAAATTAAAAAAAAAAGTAAAAAAGTAAAAAAAATGTAAAACAAAAAATAAAATAAAAACACCTACACCGCCAATCGTCCCCCCCAAAAAAAAAAATAAATAAAGTACACATGTTTGGTATCGCCGCATGCATAACGACCTACCCTAAAAATCTGTCACATTATTTAACCCGCAAGGTGAACAGTCACAGAATTGCGATTTTCGTTCATACTGCAGCACATAAAATGGAATAAGAGGTGACCAAAAAGTCATATAAATGACAAAATGATACCAGTGAAAATGTCAGTTCATCCCGAAAAATAAAGCTCTTGCACAGCTCTGAATATGGAGAAATAAAAAAGTTATGGCTATCAGAAGATAGTGATGCATAAATATTGTTTTACACAATAAAAACACTTTTAAAAAAAAATGTGTTTTAACATAAAAAATTTATAAATTGCGTATCGCCATAATTGTAAAACTAACTTGTCTTGTATACTGCATGATGAGCGTTGTTAAAAAAAATGGATTTAAAAGCGATCATAAGGTCTCCCCAAAAATGACATCAATGAAAACGTCAACAAACGTCATCCTGCACAAGACAAGCCCTTACATCGCTCTGTACACAGAAAAATAAAAAAGTTATTGCTCTCAGGCTATGGTGATGCAAAAACGTGTTTATCTTTTTGAAGTGTTTTTATTGTATAATAGCAGTGAAAATATACAAATGGGTATTGCTGTAATTGATTGCCCTTGAGTAAAGCTAGATGCATATATACTGCATTGGACCGCGAAAAAAAATATAAAAGAAAAAACTTACCAGGATTCGTATTTTTTTAAAACACCTCAAAAAACCTTGATAAAAAGCATAAAAGCATTTTAAAGACCCCAAAATGGTTCCAATAAAACGTAAACTCACCTCTTAATCAGCTCCTAAAATATGCAATTTTTTATAAACCTTTTCATTTGAAAAAAGTAATAAAACTAAAAAACTTAACATTTTTTATCATTGTAATTGTACGACCCGAGAAAAGTTATCGTCATTTATACTGCCGGCGAACCTGTAAAATGAAGCCAAAAAACAATGATGGGGCGGCCCCTCCCCATTTCCCTGGGCTAAGCTAAAAAAAAACTGTTGGGGACACCCTTGGCCCAAATCCAATCATCTTAGATTAATTCCTGAGGCGTGTGAATCCAAGATGGGGTGACTTCTGAAGGTTTTATTGTTTTTGTACTTTGGGGCTTTGAAAAAAGAACAGGGACCCACCAAAAACTGTATTCCCAAAAGCCAAACAGCGTTCCTTTCCCCCTACCCCCGTATCCCCAAATAGCGTTTGCACCCACATAAGGGGATTTCCAAATTGGGGAAAAAAGCATAATAAATTTTTGGAAAGCCTTTTTCCGGGAACCTTTTTCCAGTTTTGGAAAAGGTTACAAATATCTTCAGAAATAATTAACCAACAAAGATCACAGCAAGAGCAAGATTTAAAGGGAAACAAAAAAAATTCAGGTCCTGTTTCCACCCTTTGTTTTGGACTGCGGACATCTCCGTGCCCCTGCTTTTCCCGGGGGTCTCGTTAAAGCGGCGGCCCCCTTGCGGATTGCACGTTAGGGGCCGCTTTCTGTCTCTGTCTCGCTTTTTCTTTACTTTTTGCTACCCATTTCCCTTTGCTCCGTTTCTGGTCCCGATTCCTGTCTGCGCCCCTGCGCACGCAAGGGGGACAGTGTAAAAAAATTCACTGTCCAATGACCTATGACCTCCGTGTTTTTAAGGAATTCCTGTCTCTGCTTCGGAGTTATTTTTCATGATTGTCCCCCCTTAGCTCTTAAACTTGCGCCGCAACGCTGTCCGGATACCTCGTTTCTACTGAAACCCTTTGCAAAAACCACTACCCCCCCCCCCGGTTACTTTTAACCCCCAACTGTGCCCCAGGTTCCCTATTCCTGCCGAGATTTCCTGTCAAACCTGTCTACGGCTAATGACCCTTTCACCTCTCCCTGTAACAATTGTCATTCACCCTGCATTTGGGACTGTCCCCGCGAGTACCCCACGTCGGGGGTGGGACGGGGGGGTTCCCCGCAACTAATTCCACCACCCCTTGGGGCCGGACCCCGGTAAAATTTGGGGGGGCCCCCTTAGATTCTGTTCCCTGGCATTTTTCTGTTTTTTCCATCAAAAAACTTTGCATTTCCCCCTTGGATCCAAAAACCCCAAAAAAAAACCTTTGTTTTTTAAAACTGTGGAAAGTAGTAAAGTGTTGATGTATGAAAGAGGAAATTTTTGTTTTGCCAGTGTCTACAAGACGGAGTAAGATGTGTAAAATGTATTAAGAGGTGAAGGCCTTTATAAAGAGGCAGCAGGAGCTTCTACAGTTTATGCCAAATTTGTGGTCTAAATGATAGTAAATCTGTAAAAATTGGGAAGCCATGGCCCCTCTGCTAAGCCATGCTTAGTAGTGAGCAACAGAAAAACACCAAAAAGTTGAAATTGTTGTCACAAAATGAGACTTGAACAAAAATTGCACCTTTTGTACAACAGAAAAATGGCGTACATGGCAGAAATTCACCATGAATCTTTCATAGTATATTAGCTATTACTAGAGAATGGAAGACCCTAGGGTTGAAGTTAGACGTGCTTCACGTGTACTTGCTTTGTTGGAACAGCTATCTGTCATATGCCAGTAACACACATTAGTAATCACTAGAAAGACGTTTACTGCATTTCCTTTTAATTTTCTATAATCACTTGAATCAACCAAAAAAAGGAATATTGACACATGTCCGGGGTGACTGGTTTAGTTTTTAGTGTCTTTTTGAAAAGGGGTCTTTTTTAAAATCCCAAGTGGCAAGCCAAACTATAATATATATAAAACTGGTTTAAGTACAAAAATATAAGACAAAAAAACCCCTTTTCTAAAAGATATATGTACTACTGTACATTTTTAAAAGATAAAACAAAGGTAACAGTTTAAAAAAAAAACCCAATTAAAGCTTTCCCTTTTTTTAAATACCATAAAACAATGAAATAAAAACCAAAAACCACTTTTTTGATTTTAAATTATTTTAAGGATTTGGGTAGTGGATCCGGGGGGCCCCCCGAAAGCGATGGGAAACCCACCCCCAGGAAGGGAAATCTAAGTAGGTCCGGTTTCACCAGAGCCCCCCGCAAAGGGGATGGACTTCTGCGGGGGGAGTCTACCGGTCGAAAAACCCCCCTGACGTGCTTGCTTGGATGGGGCCCAAGGGTGGCGGGGCAAAATCGCGAGGTAGGGTGTCGGGGACAGGTGGAAAAGGTCGGGGCGGGGCAAAGGTTCGAGTCGAAAAACTAGGCAGAGGTCAAAAACATGGCAAGTTTGGTAGAACACAGAACGTTTTCTCTAGAGCATGGAGGCAACAAAGATCCAGCCTAGGGGGCACGCAGCGTTTCCCGGGCCGGCGGGGACGAGAAGCCGAGAGGGCGAGGTCAGGTGATGGATGGGAGGATGCGCCCAGGGCCGCAGTGCGGCCCGCGGCCCCCCCCGCCCCCCGCCGGGGCCCCCGCCGAGAGGGACACGGGGCGCCCGCGGTTTGGGGGACCGGACCGGCGGACCCGTTACATTTTAAACCCCCCCACCCCTTAGCTTCCCCTTTTTTAGGCTGCAAAAAACCTGAGTGAAATAAAGAAGGATTTAGATTCTGGCTCCCAGGTCTCTCTCGGGTCCGAAGCCCCTCCAATCCACGAGGAAGAAAACGCTTCCCCTCGGGGCCGCCCCTTCATAGCCAAGGTGTCCTTTCACTTCAAAGATGTCAGCAGTTTTTCCCAGCACCGGGAAAGGGGCGTTAATTCTTCGAGAGAACGGTTTGAAACCAGAGGCTTTAAGGGGGAGACAGGGAATGAGTTTTGGATCCGGAAAGGGGGTAAACGAGCTTGTACGTCACCGGATTCGGGCCAAAGAACCTTGAAGGGTCCGAGGAAGCGAGGGCCCAATTTTAAGACGGGGAAAACTTCAGGCGCCGTCCTCGGGAGGCCCAAATTTGGGTCCCCGGGGAAAGAACGTGGGGCGGTTTTCTCCTTTTGTCTGCCTGGTCTTCATACGGGCGAGGCCCAAAAGTTGGGAACTCAGTCTCTTGCCAGATGGCCTTGAATCCCATTTGGGTTTATTGACAGGGGTATTTGAGAATCTTTTTTTGGGAAAGGGAAAAGGAGGGGGGGGGGTGGGGGTGGCGGCCTAGAACAAAAGAATGGGGGAGGGCTAAGGGTTTATAGAAAATTTCGCCCGGGAGAGTCCCCCCGTCGTCCTGCGTGGTACAAAATGACGCGGTATTTCCCAGGTTCGGTTCACCTTCTCCCCCTCCCATTGGAGGGAAAGGTGATTAGGCCAATGAAAAAAGTCCCAACTTGACTTGCGAGGGGGAGCATAGTCCCCAAAGCCAAAAATCGGGGAAAAACCAAATTAAAAAAACCCACGACCCGGAAAAAATATCCCCGGAAAAAAAATGACCACCCAATTGTGGGGGGGACGGCAGACCCGGGAAAAGAGGTACAAAGGGGACATCTTTGAGAACCGGGTCCGTAACCCCCAGATGACAGAATTTCCCAGAAAAAAAGGGTAGGCCAATGACGAAATCCATGGTTGGCTCAAGGGATTTTGGAACCAAAAAAGAGACGGGGCTGTGGGTGGCTTTTTCCGAGCAAGGACACAGGTGGGGGGGAAGTCCTGACATCTTGTGCCGGTCGGAAAAACCATTTTAGTGCCTGAGATCAAAGCTAGACTTCCGAGCTCGGGAGGGGCCGCCCAAGAAGGAACTATGTCCCCACTCCAGTTTTTTTTCCTGCGTGCCGGCGGCACGTAAGTTTGCCCATAGGAACATTTTGGAGATGTCTGGGGCCACGCAAACCCAACCGTTCGGGAGAGATTTGTGCGTGACACGGTTTTTCACCGCCACGCCGAGGCTGGAAGAGGGCTCACCCTTGACGTTTTTCTCAGAGGTCGAAAAATGGGGAAAAATGTGAAAGTCGAAACCTGGAAAAAGAGGGCCCCCGGGCTTGGCGGGGGTTTTTAAAAACGCGGGCCCGTCTGAAGTACAGAAAATTCTTTGGTCTGTAAAGATGTCGATTGGATGACGAGCCCCCTCCAAAGATGTCGCTACTCCCCCAGGGCTAACTTGATAGCCAAAAGTTCTTGGTCCCCAATGGCATAGTTCCGTCAGCCGGCAAAAATGTTTTGAAAAGAACCCCCATGTAAAGAATCTTGTTTGGGGCTCTTCTGTGTGAGGACCGCCCCGCCCCCCAGAAGGGGGCATCCACCCCAAAAGGGAAAGCTTCTCGGGATCAGGCCGGACAAGACAGGTGCGTGGGAAGGCAGTCTTTAGATAAATAAACCCCTTCTCGCCTCCCGGGGGCCCAACATTCGGGTTGATTCTTCCTAGTAGGGCCACGATAGGACCAAAGGGGGAAGTGGGGAATAAATTGCGGGTAATTTTTTGCAAAGTCAGGAAGCCTGATCCCCCGAAGGCCTACGGGCGGGGCCCATTGTAGAAAGCAGAGAGTTTTTCTGGGTCCATCTTCAGGCCCCTTACCCGAGAATAGTACCCGAGGAAATAGGCGGGTTAGGGAAAATAAACATTTCTCCACTTGGCGTACAGTCTTTGGCTTCGCAGTGCGTGAATGGTGATTGTGTCCGATGATTAAAGACAGGGAAAAAATCAGGATTCATTGGGGACACGATGCGCAGGTTACAAGAGATCCCGGAAAAAATCGTTTGGAATTTTGGAACAAGGGGAGTTCCAAGCCCAAGGGCATCACAGATTCGAAATGTCCACTGGGTTTTAAAAAAGCCGTTTCCACTCGTCCCCTCCCGAATTTGATGAGGTTATAGGCCCCTCGCAGATCCAACGGGAGAACACCTTTGCCCCCTTGAGGAAAATCAAAAAAATTCGAGATCAGTGGAGGGGTAGGGGTTTTCACAGTGTTTTTATTTTTAGGGTCCCCGTAGTCGATACAAGGACGGAGGAAACCATCTTCTTCTGCACGAGGAAAAACCCGGCTCCGGCGGGGAAAGGTTAAAACCCTTCAGGAAGTTCTCTGATGTACCCCGACATGGCCTGAGTACCGGAACGGGGACGCGGATAGGCCCCTAACCCCCCCGGGGAGGGAACTTTCCAGGGAGGAGGTAAATTAGGAGCGTTGGGCCCCGATGCGGTGGCAGGTATGGGGCCTTTTTCCTCGGTAAATACGTCCCAAAGTCCTGGTACTCTGCCGGTAGGCTGGCAAAGGCTTGCAAGCGATGAGGAGAATTTTGGTGGGCAGGGTGTGGTACCTCCAACAAAATTTTGGGGCATTCCCGGTCCCCAACAGGACCTCGCCTATCTTCCAATCGACGAGTGGCGTGAGTTTGCACCCGGGGAAGCCCCAAGGGGATCGCCGGGAACCCCAAGACAGCGTGGAACCTGATCTTCTCCTAGTAGAGCCCCCACAGGAAGCACCGGCTGGGTTATGTACGGTTGGAGTCAGTGGGAGCTCCCCATGCCCGAAGAAAAGCAGTGGTTTCTCCAAAAAACTACTGGTACGCGGATGGGTTACCAAGGAGGCTGGATAAGTTCCCGGCACCCCCCGAATCCAGGAACCCCGACCCCGGGAACGAAAGCCCCAGCATCAGTGTCACCTCCTGGACATTCAAACGTGGAGAGGAGGAAAAACTGCACCTAGGGACCCTCCCCTACGCCACCTAGGTGTGGGGTTTTTCCGGACGCTGGGGACGTGGGGCAGCTTCTGCGAAAATGGCCCGGGACGGGCGAAAATAGAGACATAATTCTCTGCTCGATGGCGGCCGCTCCTGCTCGATAATGGGCCCATCCCTTGCAGGGGTTCCCAGGAGGCTTGAGGGGGGACAAAGGAGAAGCTAAAAAAAGGAGCCAGGCGAAACACCCGACGGGGGCGTGCGAGTCTCTCCTTGGCGGGCTCTTCCTGCCTCTCAGCGAACCCAAAATTTCAATTGGGTGGCCAGGAAAATTTTAATTCGCTCAGGGGGGAGGGGAAAAGTCTCTTGCCCCCAAAACGTTTTTTACCCCTGCGGAAACCTTTTTTTAAAAATGGCAAAGAGGGGGGCACATTCCAAAGGGGAGCTCTAAGCCGGGTACGGAATTTGGGAACCGCATAGTCTCTCACAGACAACCCCCCCGGGAAGGTAAAGAGGGGGGGTTTCAGCAGGGGAAGCATGTCCCGGCTCCTCGAAGACGGGGGAAATTTCCCGGGAGAAGGTCTGAGATCCGGGCACGGGCATTCCTGCCCCGAAGGAGTTGCCCAACCCAGACCCTTTTCCCGGTAGTAGTCCCCAAAACATTAGACCTCCCCGGGGGAAACTGATCCCCATCTTCCCCCACGTGCAAGACCCTGGGTAATAAAACCCGGCAGAGCTTGGGGTCCCCGGCAAAGTGGAGGGTAAAGGAAGCCCCAAACTTGGGTCCCCGGTAGCAATGGAACAGCTGTGTGACGGAGCCAGGACGGAGACGGAGGGCTGTTGCTGGGATGCAAAAAGGGGGGGGGGGGAGCGACGCATCTGGCAAGAGCGGCCCAAAATGTTGTGCCTGTTGCGGATTTCTGCGATTGCGGGCAAAAATTTATCGAACATCGCGATGCTTGGCAAGGCACCTTTGGGGGGGGGGATCCCCTGGCTGGATCTTTTTGTAACGGACTTGGTAGTGGATCGCTGGACCACCGCAAGCGATGGTTGTAAGCCACCCAGGAAGCGGAATCTAAGTAGGGGCCCGATTTTTACCAGAGCCCGCCCCAAAGCGGGTGGCTTGCTGTGCGGGAGTCTCAGGTCGCTAACCCTGAAGTGCTTGCTTGCGATGGGGGGCCAAGGGTGGGTGGTACAAAATCGTGAGAGGAGGCTAGTCGGGGACAGGCGGCGTCGGGGCCGGGGCCAAAACGTTTGATACAAGGAATGCTTTCTCTAGGGCACGGGGGCAACAAAAAACCCGCAGGGAATGCGGGATCCCAAAAAAATTTTTGAGCAGCGCCCGGCAATTAACCAAATTTCCGGCGCACGGCCCTTAAATTTTCAGCAAGCGCTAGTGGGACGCACGGGGGATTCCGGCCCGGGGGGGGAAGGCGGCAGGGGCGAGGTAGGTGAGTGGGTGGGACGGATTGACCCGGCCCGCAGTGCGGCCCGTGGTGCCACTCGGGCCCGCCCGGGGGCCCGCCCCGAGGAAAAAGGGTAGCCCGCGGTCCGTGGACCAGATGTGCGCGACCCGTTTCAATATTAATATGATATTGATATTTTCACTACCCAAACCTACTTTAGAGAGGCAAGGGAAAAAAATATACAAATCTCTTTTAACAATTGTTACTCACGATACCGATGATCCTTTTTAATTTCAAAAAGATGAAAACATAACCTAAAGAGATTAAAAACCCAAATCCAATATGATAAAAAAATAAAACATAAAGATAAAACACTGTTAACTGCAATGTACCCAAAAATACACAAATCTACCTATATATACAAAAATATAAATTTAAAACCGCCCCAAGCAAAGAATAAACAATTAACTACTGTTCTTTTATGTGAAAAAATAAAAGGTATAATACGCCCCCATTGTACAAGAAAAATAATTTTAATTGCCCCATGTAAAACATTTTAACTACTATAATATGTCTCCCATGTACAAGAATATAACTTTTTATAATACCACCTCCCATGTACAATATTTTAATACTATAATACTGTCCCCTATGTACAAGAATATAAATACTTAATACCTCCTCCTGTAAAAGACTATAACTACTTAATCTGTCCCCCATGTCCCAAAAATATAACTACTATAATACTTTCCCCCATGTAAAAGACTATAACTATATAAAGCCCTTTGTACAAGAATATAATTCTAAAAATATGCCCCCATTTTAAAAAAAATATAATTATATAATACTGCCCTTGTGTGCAAAATATGCTTAAACACTGCCTCCTATTTAAAAAAATAATACTGTCCTTATGTAAAAGACTATAAATAGAATACTGTCCCTTTTTACAAGAAATAAACTACTGAATACTGCCTCTATTACAATGATACTATAACCTGCTTTATTTACAAGAATAAACTACAATAAATTTTGCCCCTATGTACAAAAAAATAACTACTATAATACTGCTTTATGTACAAGAATATAAAATATATAATTCGCTCCCTTTCCCGAATAAACTACTATAATACTGCCCCCACGTACATGAATTTGACGAATATAATAAGAAATAAAAATTTTATGATAATAGGGTCAAAATATTTGTGCCTCTGCAATGTGGGGTGTAAGAGGGGAATGTATGAACGGGGCTGTGCCCACTCAAAAAGCTTTAGGACACTTTTTTTTGTGTCAAATATTGGGGGGTTTGGGGGGGGGGCACACCCCATTCGTGGATTAACACATTTAAAAAAAAAATTTGACACCCCAACCTAGGACAGGGCTTTAGAACAGCCAACCAGGTAAAATTTTGGGGGGGCCTGAGCCTTGTCATATTTGGCACTACATGCGCCGTTATAAAAACCTGAGAAGAAAGGTCCATACATTCTGGTGATTCTACCTGCCTTAAAACAATTTTGAACGTCCTGTCAGCGCCAATGTTTTTAAAAATCACCAAAATGTATAAATAAATCAGACATTGCACATAAAAACACTCAACAAATCAAACTATAGGAGGAGTTTCCTGTTTCAAGATTTAATTATAAAGAAATAGAGGTGAAACAAGAAGTGAAGTGCTGTTTTTTTACAAGCCCCAAACCCCTAAAAATAGATAGTGCACATAAAGCTCATGGGCCGTCATCCATCTAGTATGTATAGAAGTGAAGGAGTTGGGGGTTATTTTAAATAAAAGGATCAGGTTCTGAAAAAAAAGGAGAAAGGGGAAGTTAAATAAAAAGGTAAAATTAAGGGGAAGAAAGACCTGCCCCCTAAAAGAATTTTTTTTGGCATTTCAAAAAAAAAAATGTGGTGAAAGGAAATTATCTGACCCCTATCTTAAAAGAATACAACTGTCACTATATAATATGTTTTTTTGCTTTTTTAATTTCAGGACTGCGCATGCATCGGCGTAGTTTAATTCATGCTATTCATGATTTTTGGGCCAATTTTGTCTGAAAAATTTTTATTAAGTGTAGGTGTGATTAAAATATGACTTTGGCTTTGCCCGATTGGCTGTAGTTTCTTAGCTATTTAAAATGATAATTGATTAAAGCAAAAATTTATTATTTTGTTACAAAAAAAAAGTAAACATCTTAAAAAGACAAAAAATAAATTAAGAATAATTTTCAGTGACGGGAAAAAATTTATGTAGATTTCATTTTAATAAAAACAAAATTTAAATTTGTACTAATTATTTTTTTTATGTCAATGCTTCAAAAAAAAAAACCAAAAAAAAACGCTATTTATCCCTTTCCTTTTTGAGTGCATCAGGACAATACGTTGAAGGGCTCTAAGGGTTGTTCAAAGGCTTTTTTGGGGGGATTTTTAAAAAAAGCTTTTTCGCCCGAACCACAATTCTTCGAAGGGTTTTTGATGCGTCTTGCCGCTTTTTTACACCGGGTTTTTCCACCATTTTTCAACACTTTTCACCCATTCAAAAATACCAGGGCAAAAACCAGCGGACAAAGCTAAAAAAAGTGTCAAAAAAGCGCTGGAAAGGTCTAAAAAAAACGTGAGGTTTTGGGGCGATTTTTTAAGCTTTCCTTGTGATATGGGGATTTTCAGCGCTGAAACGTTCAAGAATTGAATGACGCTTCTTTTTCAGCGCCCAAAAAAGTGCCAAAGAAGCATTTATAACTAAAACCTCTCATGTGGAAAATTTCAACACTGTTTTACATTGGAATCAATGAAAATTTCTTTGGGGGTTTTGGAGGCTTTTTTGATGCTGTTTTGGGGGCGAAAACTTGAAAACCCCTTCGAAAACAGCATCAAAAAACAGCCCCGGAAAAATAACGTTGTCTGCCATTATGTGTATGTTCCCCTGCTTGATATCGTATTTTTTCCCTCACCTTCATATCTGGGGAAACCCCTTGCCTTGTTCCTTTCTGAGTTTCCAAAGGGTTTTTGGAAATTGTTATGCAAATATTAGGAGGGGGTATCTCTTTTTCCCAATTATCTCCCAAAATTTGCGGCAAATCTTGCACCAATTCCCCAATTGTCTGCTCTGTGATTACCCAAGTAGTTCTTCACAACAGAGACAATCTCTTCCAGGTCAAAACCCCATGTTTTTTTTATGCATTTGGGGAAAATTTGGATTGTTCATGATTCACGAAATTTTGGACCATCAAGATCCCACCTTTTCATTTTTCCATGCTCAGTTTCATGAATGATCTACAAAAATTTTAAGGCAGTCCCCCACTTACATCGTTTCGACTTACTACGTTCCCATTACAAAAAGGAGACTTATGGGGCTGGTGATTTTTACACTGATCACCCCCATGATAACCAATGCCCCGCTGCCAAGCTGCACAGGAATAAAAAAAGGGGAAATCTTCTAAAAAAAGGCCCAGACCGAAAACAAATGTAAAAACTGTTTTTCCCCTGCACTTCCCCAATTTTTTTGCTGGAATTACATTTAATAAAATTTTTGTTCCCCACTTACAACAAAATTCAAATTAAGAACAAACCCTATGTCCCTATCCCTTTGTAACCCGGGGGTGCCTTATTGAAAAAAATTTACCATTTTTTTTCCAAAGCCCTAACAATTTCTTCATTAATTTTAGCTTTAATGAAACCATGGGAATGATTTTTTTCTTGTCCCCTGCGGCTTGTTGTGATTTCGCGGCCCCAATCATTTCTTCCCCTGAGGCCACGCAATTTTATCCATGATTTGCTTGCCCTGCTGCCGAGGCACTTAAACTGGGGATCTTGTGTATTATATTTTCTGTTCAAGCAAGAAGTTCGCCATCTTCAGACACAAATGAAAAACAAGTCGACCACTGATGTTCATGATCAGTGTCGGACTTGGGGGGTCTGGGGCCCACAGGGGAGTTGATCTTGGGGGGGGGGGACCCGACAGAAATTTACCCGGCCCCCTGGACAAAATGCGCCCCTTTTTCCACAAAACAGTGTGCAAAAAGAACTGTATTTGTTAGTCAATTTTTAGTCCCACATTTCAGTCTAACTTAATAGACACAGGGCTAAATAGCTCATCCATATCCCACCACACCACACTTACAATATTCCCACCGCCCAACCCCAGCATACAATACCCCTCCACCCACCTAAATTACTTCCCCCGTCACACACCCACATTACATATCCCCCTCCATGTCTCCCGTGGTCACGCACTCACACCTTATAAAATAAAACTCAGCAAGGCAAAGTAATAGTTGTAAACTTCCTATCACAGGGTCAGGTCGTTCCCTCCTCTTTCTATTCTCGGGGGACACATGTACGCTGCCACTAATGTACTAGTGCCAGCTCGCTTAAAACCTAACCAACCGCCATATAGAGACACATAGAGGTCAGGGCAACCTGTCAGGAATTAACCTACTTCACAACATCACTTTAGAGAACACGAGAGGTCAGACACCCAGCCTCTGGTATAACCTACACAACCGCCATATAGAGACCTCACTCTGAGGTCATCGGAACCAGCTTCAGGTATATCTTACAAACACCCGCCATCATGAGTGAACTACATAAGAGGTCAGACACCTGCTCGGTATAACCTGCACATACACCGCCTTTAGAGGACCCAGACACATAGAGTCAGACTCCATAGCTCAGGTTAACCTACGACACCGCCATCCTCTAGAGACCACATAGAGGTCAGACAACAGTCACGGTATAAACCTACAACAACCTCCTTATAGAGGACCCACATACGAGGTCAGGAAACTGCTCAGGTAATAATCTATAACACTTTTTTTAATGGGATCTATAATAAAAGCAATTGGATTGTATTATTGGATGCTGTGGCAATCTCTTCTATTTTGGTTTAATCTAACATACAATGCCATATAGAGAACCACTTAGGGGTCTGACACCAGGTCAGGTATATAACTGCAACACCACCACTATGGAGACCTATAGAGCTCCGGACAACCAGCTAGGCCACCATCACATTAAATATGTAAAAAAAAATAACCAATGGAAATCAGGGGGGACTCACCGGCAGGATGTCTGATGAGTCGTTGCGCTTCTCTTATGAGCGTTCTTATTCTACTTTTCTTCAGCTTCCGTTCTCCTACCGTCATGATGAACTTGTCCCGGCACAACTCTATCCCTGCAGAAATTACACACAAAATAACTTAGAATCCTTAATTTTCCAGCCCCTTCTTTACTATTCCACTCTTTTAAAAACCCCAGGGGGGGGAAAAACGGTAAAGCCTAACTTAGGGGCCCTTTGTACCTAAAGGGGTTGGGGGGGGTGGGGGGGGGAGGCCCCCCTGGTAACAGATACCCTTTTGGGTAGCTAGACCCCACTGGTAAGTTGGAAGCCGGCCCCCGGAGGGTTTGGGGGTACCTAGCCAGGGGTTTGGGGGGTAAAAAAAGGTTTAAAAGCACCCCAGTTAGGAATTTAAGGCAAGGTTGGGGCCCCAGTTAGGGGGGGCTGTAGTAGGTTTGGTGTCCCCTTGTTGGCTATAGGGAGGTGGGTTTTCCCCCAGTTAGGTAAGTGTATGGGTTGGGTTTTTTGGTTAAAGGGTTTGGGCCCCTTTATAGTTCAGGCAGTTTGGCCCCTTTTGGGGATACAACAGTTGGGGTCTCTTTTTGGTAATTTCAGGTAGTTTGGGGGTCCTTTGTTGTAGGAAGTCAGGGCCACCCCTTTAGTATTTTGCAGGAAAACGGGGCCCCCTTTTGTGTGTGCAGGAAGTCAGGGCCCCATCTTTACTATGTGTAGGAGTCAGGCCCCCCTTTAGGTATCCCGGGCCCCCATAGTTACCGGGCCCCTTTAGTTAGCCCCGGGGGCCCCCCTTTAAATAGCCCGGGCCCCCTTTTGTTTCCAGGGCCCCCTTTTTATAGCCGGGCCCCCCTTTAGAAAAAGCCAGGGCCCCCTTTGTTTAGCCAGGCCCCCCTTTGAAAAGCCAGGGCCCCTTTGTAAAAAGCCAGGCCCCCTTTTGTATCCAGGGGCCCCTTTAGTATTGGGGGCCCCCGGGGCCCCCCTTGGGGGCCCCCTTTAGTATAGCCAGGGCCCCCTCTTGAGCCAGGGGCCCCCTTAGTTATAGCCGGGCCCCCTTTTTTTAAACCAGGGCCCCTTTTGTAGCCAGGGCCCCCTTTTGGGGCCAGGGCCTCCTTTAGTGTAGCCCGGCCCCCTTTTGTGTAGCCAAGGCCCCTTTTGTAGCCAGGGCCCCTTGTAGCCAGGGGGCCCCCTTTGTGAGCCAGGGGCCCCCTTTGTAGCCGGGCCCCCTTTAGTGTTGCCAGGGCCCCCCTTGTAGCCAGGGGCCCCCTTTTTTTTTAGCCCGGGCCCCCTCTTGTGCCGGGCTCCTTTTGTAGCCAGGCCTCTTTAGGTGCCCCGGGCCCCTTTTGTAGCCTGGGCCCCCTTGTTGCCAGGGCCCCCCTTTAGTGTAGCCCGGGCCCCCTTTAGTGTAGCCAGGGC
>JAODAL010025149.1:0-59209 GCA_025379985.1 Phyllomedusa bahiana
ATGTAGTTTGCAGCTAACAAAAGCCTGCATTTTTACTAGAAATTGTTTATCCAATTAAGTTTCAGCTGCCAATACCAGGAAATATTTAAATAAAAAACTTTTTTAATAATAAAGATATTCCCTACAATTCACACTAAGTCGGGTTTTTTATCCAGTGTTTTATATAGAGAGCTTGTCTGTGTTCCCCCCGCGGGCCCCCCCCCCCCCCCCCCCCCCCCCACCCCCGTGAATTTACAGGGGTGATGCTGCTTTAAAATTCCTAGCTAACTCAAAAAATGTTCAAATCTCTAACAAACTAAATTGGAAATCACAGCTAATAGTAGGGGTTTCTTTGTGCGAAAATAACTAATTTCGCTGGCTGTTTGGCCACAGGCAGAGCGCTTCCACCTATGACGGAGAGACACTGGGGCTGAAAAGGAAACGCTGTTCTATGTAAAACGAGGTCATGTGATTTTTTCCAGCCAATCGCAACCATACAGATCCCATCATGACGTCGCACACACATCCACCCTGCTCTTTTTCTGTAATTCTTTTGGGGCCGAAAAATTAAAAGGAACCCAAAAGGCGCGATCTTAATAGAGTGACAGTTTTTAAAACCTTTAAATTTATCGCATGATCGGAAAATTTTCGACACCAAAAAACCTTCCCGATTTAAAATTTGTCGAAAAAATCGCCAACACTTTTTAAATTACAATTTTTCGTTGTTGTGTATCGCAAAATACATCCCTTCTAACACGTACAAAGCGGGGAATTTTTGGTTCTAAAATTCTTTTGCGCAATTTAGACCCGGGGGGTTAATTAACGTTGTTCGCTTTGTGGCACTAAAATAACTTTCTTTTTCACCACCAAAAAGACATTTTGCTGTGCAAAATCATAACCAAAGGGTTAATGAAGCCTTTTTTGTGCTTTTATATTCAGTAAAATACACAGTGTTTTTAAAACGGACATAAAAGTCATTTTTCCTGGGCCTTTTGGAGTGCAATCTATATCCAAAAGGTTACCCAAGCTTTTTACGGGTTTTTTTGGAGTCAAATACAGGGGGGTATTTATCATAGCAATATCTCTCAAAAAGTGTCTGACATTTTTGAACAAACAGTATGTCAGACAAGAGTTGGCAGGCTCTTCACCGCGAGTGGCAGGCACAAAATTTCCGGGGGCGGCCCGGTCCGCACAGCAAGGGGACATCGCAACCGGGGTCACTCGGTGAGGCCACAACTGCCGCTGTCATCTAGCGGCCGTGTGTTGTTCAGCAACCCAATGGTTCTTGATTGGTTGACTAGGTCATCCACTTCCTCCCAGATGACATCTGACAACCCCAGCCAAGAGTCGGTGGGACCGTCAGACACAACCCTTACTTGGCATGGCCCAGGAGCCTCTTGGCAGCGAAGAAATGGGGCCAATTTCCCTTGCTTCTTGCAGTAGGCAGCAAAGTATAGATGTGGAGAGTGGCATGGGAGGTCATGTTGTGAGGGGTCAGCCTCTGCATACCAAGACTGGTGATGAGGACAGCAGTGACGATGAAACACAAATCGATGATGATGTAGCCGACCGCACTTGGGAGCCGGGTGAAGCAAGGGCTTCATCATCGTCAGGAGAAGAGGGCGTCAGCTTGCGCGTCAGGCAGCGGCGCAGCCAGCAAGTGGGTTGTGTGGCCGTGAGTCAGCAGGGGAGCAGCAGTGTGAGGTCGGGAGCCAAGCGGCCACGGGGTAGAAAACCCGCTTCGCAGGTCCAAGAAAGTAGCGGCACAGGGGCTCAGCGAGGCAGCGGCGGCAGTAGTCACTCATTGCAGAGCGTTGGCGGTAAAATCAGATACTCGGCGGTGTGCCAGTTCTTTGCTAAGAAACAGAAGGAGCCGAATATGGGTATATGTAGAATCTGTGGGCAGAAATTGAAGCCTGGCCAGGGAGCTAGCGTTGGCACCACGGCCCTGCGTCAACACATGCAGCGTCACCATCTGGTGGCCTGGGAGAAACGTGGCTCAGATGTGGTGGTCCATCCTGCCTCCGCAGCAGCGCCCAGTGGCATGCATGCCATTGCAGCCATTCAAGGCTCCACCACCTCTGCAGAAGGGAGCTGTTTCTCTTTACCATCATCTCCCGGTCCAGATGCTCCTGCTCCTCACTACACATGGCGCCAGCAGTCGTTCAGCTAGGCGATTGCAAAGAGACAACAGTATGCGTCCAACCATCCTAAGGTGCAGAACCTGACCGTGCTCTTGTCCAAGTTGTTGGTACTGCAGTCCTTCCCTTTCCAAATGGTGGACTCTGCACCGTTCAGAGAACAAATGGCTTTTGCCGAGCCGAGATGGAGAGTTCCAAGCCGTAATTTCTTTTCCAAAAAGGCAGTACCAGCATTTCATAAATATGTAGAACAGAAGGTGGGCCAGTCCTTGAGCCTATCGGTTTGTTCCAAGGTGCACAGCAGTGTGGACGTCTGGAGCTGTAACTACGGTCAGGGCCAGAGCATGTCATTTACGGCCCACTGGGTGAATGTGCTTCCTGCCAAGGCACACCAACAACTTGGACAGGAGACGCCGCTTTCTCCTCCACATTGTCAAACTGCAGCTCCTGCGCCAATGTCTGCCTCCTCCTCCTCCACCATCATCTCAGCCACCACAAGAACTGCTCCATCATACCACATGTGTAGGGCACAGCGGTGTCACGCAGCTCTACACCTGGCTTGCCTCGGCGAACGAAGTCACACAGGGGAGGAACTGCTCCGCATCATGCAGCAAGAAATTGATGTGTGGCTTTCTCTGCGCCAACTGCAAATCGGAACCATGGTGATGGACAATGGAAGTAACATGGTGTCCGCGCTGCACCGAGGGATGGTCCATACGCCCTGCATGGTGCATGTGTTCAATCTGGTTGTGAAGGTTCCTGAAGTCTTCCACCGATCTTCAGAAGATTCTGAAAATGGCCAGGAAACTGTGCATGCACTTCATCCATTCCTACAAAGACAGGAACACCCTCCTCGAGTTGCAGCGGCAGAATGGTCTCCCCAAACAAACTCTGATATGCGATGTTTCCACCCGTTGGAATTCCAGCCTACACATGTTGGACCCACTGTATGAACAGAGAAAAGCCATTAACGATTTTTTGATTATCCAGGCGGACAGGAGTACTCCCCTGTGTAACTTTGATGTCAGCCAGTGGCAGCTCATGCGTGACACCAGCCGTTTGTTGAGGCCATTCGAGGAGGTGACGTTTTTTGTCAGTCGCCAGGACTACGGGATGAATAACGTCATTCCACTGCTTCATGTCCTGGAACTGATGCTGAAAAATCTGTCTGGGCAGGGGACTGGAGACGTGGCGACCACATCTCGCGGCCACATGAGTCCGGTGGGGACTGAAATGGAGGAGGAGGACTTTTGGAGCAGAAGTTTTGTTGGTGAAATGAGTGGTTTTTCTACCCGGGTGACAAGAGAGGGGGATTCAGGGGAGGGGAGGAGGTAGTGGAGATGGGAAAAGGCGAGGCAGAGCCCCGGAAAAGCCCCGTGGCGTATACGTGGAGATGGAGGAAAGGGAGCCCTTGGAGTCATTTGTGCAGATACCCCGCAGCATGCGGGTTTTTCCTGGTAGGGACACCCGAATAGTCCCCAACCCTTGGCAGAGGGAATTTTTCGGGTTTTCCCCCCGTATTGGACCCTCGTTTCCCGGTAAAAAAATTTTTTTGGGACCCTTTTTTCCCAAAGCTTCTGAGGGGGAGGCCCAAATCAAAAAAATATGGGGAAAAATTCCCCCGTATCATTTGGGGCCCCTGCCTAGTGCGGCATCGTCCCTCCTTAAACAGGTCTGACTGGGGGTTCTTCGGCTCACGCCCTACTGCCCCCGGCTGCTGGGGGAAGGTGGGGGGTGGAGCAGTCCCAGCCCCTTCGGGGAAACCCTAAGTCTGGAGTACGATGACCCAAGCTTTTCACCCCCTTTTGTGAGGGGGGCCCAGTCCCCGCAGCAGAGGAACGGGAGCAGCCCCTAAAACCAACAGGGGTGGCCTTTGGACGCCCCTTGCCCCCCGGTTAAAAGCCCGGGTTTGGATTTCTGGGTAGTGTTGAGTAAATTATTATCGACAAAGTTAAATTTTTGGGGCACAGTTTTTGGGTTTGGGATCGGTTTTTTTTTGATCACGCGAAAAATTTGGGTTTAAAAATCTGCCCCTTAATCTTTTAAATATTGCGCCTTTTGGGCCCCTTTCCCGGTCTTTTTGGGGGGCCAGAAATCAGCTTGGAATGAGCAGGGTGGCGGGGTGTGCGAGTCATGTTTGGGGATGTGTATGGTTGTGATTGGGGGGAAAAAAGCACATGACCTCGTTTTCCCATAGAACGACCCAGTTCATGATCAGTGGTTTCTGGGGTCTCAGGGGGAGCGACGTGTGAGGGGGTTCTTAAAAAAAGCTCCAACAAAAAGGTCATCTTGCGCGTACAGCCACGGGGTGTGGGGGTGGGGGGGCGAACAAGGACAGACAGGCTGGCGGGAGGCAGGGTTTTGAAAAGGGGAGGGGGATAATTGTCCCCGCCCAGACTCAAATTTGACCCTGTATTGAAATTTGGGGGTTTTTTAAAAATTTTTTCCCAGTTTTTTGGTTTAAAAATTTTTTGCTTGTTTTTTTGCAGCCCGTACTTATATTAGGTAAGATTTTTTTCTTGAAAATGCAGGGTTTTTGATAGGGGCCAAAAAATCACCTTTTATTATCCGGGACACAATTTAATTACGTGTTTTTCCCCTTTGGCGCAGCCCAGCTTTGTTCAAAGACCCCCTTTTTTATTAACCCAAAAGGTTTCAGAACTTTTTTTTTTCACCCCCAGGTTTTATTTATAGGTGGAAAAAACATTTTTTTTTCCGTATACATTTCCCAAAAAGGTGTTTTTTTTTTACTTTGGTGGGCCAGGGTTTTTTTTAAAAGGGGCCCCCCCTTGTACTTAAAATTTGGGAATTTCAGCAATTTTTTTTGTCACCAAGGTGTATTTATTTGGTGCAAAAACCCCGTTTTATTATCCGTACACAATTTTTAAATTTCGTGTTTTTCACTTTGGCGCCTTCCCCGCTTTGTTAAAAGAGCCAACCCTTTCCCCTTAAATTTGAATTTCGGAAAATTTTTTAGTCACCTAGGTGTATTTTTAAAGTGCAAAAACACCTTTTATTATCCATATTTCATTTTAATTTGGTGTTTTTTTTTTCTTTTGGGGTGGCTCAGTTTTGGGTTTTTAGAGCCCCCTTGCATTTTAAAATTTTAATAAGCTAATCTGTAGTCACCGCAGGTCTATTTTTAGGTAAAAAAACCACCTTTTATTACCCATACATTTCAAATAGGTTTTTTTTTTTTACTTTGGTGCGGCTTTCCTTTTTTTGTTATAGAGCCATTTTAATTTAATTTGAATACAGCAATTTTGAGTCCCAGGTGTATTTATAGGTGAAAAAAAAACCCTTTTTTTTTATACATTTCAAATAGGGGGTTTTTTTTTACTTTGGTGGGGCCCATTTTGTTCAAAGAGCCCTTGTACTTAAATTTAAATACAGCATTTTGTGTCACGCGGTGTATTTATAGGGTGAAAAAAACCACGTTTTTATTACCCGTACAAAATTAATTAGGTTTTTCATTTGGCGCAGTCCAGCTTTTGTTCATAGAGTCCCTTCATTTAAAAATTTTAAAATGCAGCAATTTTGTAGTCACCCGGGTGTATTTATATTTCAAAAACCCGTTTGTTATCTGTAAATTTTTAAATAGCTTATTGCACGTGGGGCGGCCCTAGTTTTTTTCAAAAGCCACGTTTGCGACAATTTGATAGAAAAATTTTTAAAGAACTTTTTTGTTTTCATTGCTGAAAAAACGCAATTTCTCCTGTGTAACTTGAAATAGTTTTATTGCACTGTTGAATCTATTTTGGGGCATTTTGCGCATTTTGTTATTTTGCCTGAAACTATCAATTCCTAGTCCTATGGGCGTTGTAAATACTGGGGCTGAAGGAAGAACACTGTTTTTTTGTCTTTCGGTTTTTCCCCCAGAAGCATTTTACAGGTATTCGCTAGAAACATTTCAGTTTCTAATCCTAGTTGGCTGTAGGAAATTAGAGGGATTTAAGAATAGCTGTGATTTGCTGTCTTTTAATAAGAGACTGTCAAAAACTCTTCGATACCTTCTTAAATTTTTATCTTTATGAACATGGAGCGAAATGCAGGTTGTAATCGAGCAAATAGGGGGGTAGAACAAGGAGGTAGAGGTACGAGAGAAGGTGCTCCTTCCATTTGCTGGTGACAACACGCATCCCAGCGGTCTCGGTTGCAGGACCGACAGGCCTGTCATCGCTGGGTCAGGGCCCTGTGAATCTCAGTAACGAACAGCGTCGCCAATCTGTTCTTCAGTGGTTAATGCAACCTGCATCCAGCAGTCTTACCTCCCAGTCACGGCCACAAATGTCGTCAGATTTAATGGTCATATTGCGGTCCAGGACAGGCATAGTCAATGTCCAGTTCAACTAAAATGGTGGTTCAAAGACTCCTTTTCCCTGCACTTTTTAATCTGTGGGTCAGAGAGGTTTAATGGTTATACTGCGGTACAGGACAGATATAGTTAATGTCCAGTTCAACTAAAATAGTGGTTAAAAGACTCCTTTTTCTGGCACTTTTTAAATATGGGGGTCATGCATATTTGGGGCTCATGGTGTGGCCCAGGACAGGTATAGTCAATGTCCAGTTCAACTAAAATGTTGGTTGCAAGACTCCTTTTTCCGGCACTTTTTAATCTGTGGGTCAGACAGGTTTAATGGTCATACTGCGGTCTAGGACAGGCATAGTCAATGTCCAGTTCAACTAAAATGGTGGTTCAAAGACTCCTTTTTCCGTCACTTTTTAATCTGTGGTCAGACAGGTTTAATGGTCATACTGTGGTACAGAACAGGTATAGTCAATGTCCAGTTCAACTAAAATGGTGGTTCAAAGACTCCTTTTCCGGCACTTTTTAATCTGTGGGTCAGATAGGTTTAATGGTCATGCTGCGTTCCAGGACGGGGATAGTCAATGTCCAGTTCAAGTAAAATGATGGTTCAAATAATACTGCCTTCTGGCACTTTTTAATTTGTGGGTCATGCAGGTTTAAAGGGGCATGCTGTGGTACAAGACAGGGATAGTGAATGGTCTGTGATCTTTTTTATTTGGCTTTTATAACCTAAGTGTGTTGCCTAAGATGTAGCACGTATCCCTTTGACTGTTGTGGATGTTAATTCCAGCTTCTCCAGCCCTGTTTGGGTGTAAGAATGAAGGTGTTGTTCCTCTCCCATAGACTTTAATGGTCATCGGGGATAATCTATTATCGACTATTGGAAATAGTCTTGATAATTGCCGATATCGACTATCGACCCGATGACAATAGTCAACATAACCGGGGGGTTCTTCAGCGCTCACGTACTACTGCCGCGGCTGTGGGGGGAAAGGGGGGGGGGTAGGAGCAGTACCAGCTCCATCAGCAGCAACCTAAGTCTGGAGTCACTGATGAGCAGCTTCTTCACCCGCCTAGTGAGGGGCAGTCGCCAGCAGCAGCAGGACCTGGAAACAGACCTGAACCAACAGGTGTGTCCCACTTTGGGCCCCCAGTTAGAAGATCCGCTGGACTACTGGGCAGCCAAACTGGATGTGTGCCGCAACTTGCCGAGTTTGCAGTGAGAAGCTGTCCTGCCCGCCAGTAGTGTGGCATCAGAGCGGGTGGTTCGGTGCGGCGGGGGCCATCGTTACCCCAAGGAGAACCGCTTTTCCACGGGAAATGTGGAACGACTACCTTGTCAAGATGAATCAGGTGTGGATTGGCCAGGATTTCCACACACCAATGCCTTAGGCGTCAGACTACATCAGCCATGACGCCTCACCCAAACTGTGAGAAATGAGTCTGGGTTCAAACTACCTGCCTCAGCCACTATTCTGATGCCGCCACCCGCCTGATGCCACACATCTGCTGACAGTTTCTCCATATGCCTACCACCATCTTTACCAGGGACTGGTATTGCCACCCACCTCCACACTCTGTCATTGTGCCACTCTATGACCTCATGCTGCTGCCGTGCCCTCCACACTGTGTCTGTGCCACTCTGTGGCCTACTCCTATTTTTGCCACCTCCAGAATGTCATTGTGCCACTCTGTGACCTCATGCAGCCTTGGCTGCCGCCGTCACCTCCACACCCTGTCATTGTGCCACTCTCTGACCTCATGCTGCTGCTGCCGTCACCTCCACTCTCTGTCATTGTGCCACTCTGTGGCCTACTACTGTTTTGCCACCTCCAGAATGTCATTGTGCCACTGCCTGACCTCATGCTGCTGCTGTGGCTGCTGCTGTGCCCTCCACACTCTGTCATTGTGCCACTGTCTGACCTCATGCTGCTGCTGTGGCTGCTGCCGTGCCCTCCACACTGTGTCATTGTGCCACTTTCTGACCTCATGCTGCTGCTGCCGTCACCTCCACTCTCTGTCATTGTGCCACTCTGTGGCCTACTACTGTTTTGCCACCTCCAGAATGTCATTGTGCCACTGTCTGACCTCATGCTGCTGCTGTGGCTGCTGCCGTGCCCTCTACACTGTGTCATTGTGCCACTCTGTGGCCTACTCCTGTTTTGCCACCTCCAGAATGTCATTGTGCCACTGTCTGACCTCATGCTGCTGCTGTGGCTGCTGCCGTAACCTCCACACTCTGTCATTGTGCCACTGTCTGACCTCATGCTGCTGCTGTGGCTGCTGCCGTGCCCTCCACACTGTGTCATTGTGCCACTCTCTGACCTCATGCTGCTGCTGCCGTCACCTCCACTCTCTGTCATTGTGCCACTCTGTGGCCTACTACTGTTTTGCCACCTCCAGAATGTCATTATGCCACTGTCTGACCTCATGCTGCTGCTGTGGCTGCTGCCGTGCCCTCTACACTGTGTCATTGTGCCACTCTGTGGCCTACTCCTGTTTTGCCACCTCCAGAATGGTCTGACCTCATGCTGCTGTTGTGGCTGCTGCCGTGACCTACACACTCTGTCATTGATGTTGCCAACTGAGCTCTCAGCTTGTTTTTTTCCAGCTTTCGCTGCCATGACTTTATCAGGCTACATTCCCGCTTGAGTTTTTTGGTCAGTTTTGCCCTCTTAAGTGCCCAGGGAATTTTATAGTGAAGCGATTCTAAGAGTGGCGGCAGTCATCTGCGTGTCATACTAAAACACAACATTGTATGAAGACCAAACCAAGCTCCCTCTGCATATTTAAGCATGGCACAACGTTCTACAGCACCCTGCAGGCTCTGTGCAGCCTGGAAATAGCTGTTTTTTAATGCGATTCATGATGAAGCAATTCGGACCGAAACGAATTTTGTCGGAAAATTTGACGAAGTCAACTAATCGAATTTTTGAGAAATTCGCCCATCTCTAATTATAATGTATTTGTGGTGTGCTACTATCTTTTGTGTGGAATGGCCTCAGACCCCGTATGGCTATTACATTTTTGCCTTGGGATAAGGGTGGTGTCTCTTTCCCGGATATTCAATTTTACTATTATGTAGGTCAGATTGGCCCTGACCTGGAAGGTCTTGACTCTCGTTACACCTATATTTTTTTTCTGGTGGAATCCTTATATTGTGTTAGAAAAGTTAAAGCCAAAACCTGGCTTACTTCTAGATCCCCATGGCTTGCTGAATGGCTGGCAATGATCAATCATATACTACCACATAAGAAATGGCTTTATAAGTGCATAGGTTGTTTGAGCATGTTTCATAAGATAATGGATAGATGGCTAGATTCCCCTGGTACGGTGTGGGACTCTCAGGCTTTGTCATATGCCCTTCCACCAAGTCCTTAGAGTGTTTCTTTCCTTTTTCTACATCTACCCTAAATTGGTCTGGGTAATTCACAAGCCCCATGGTAGGGACACCAATAAGAAATTGCCTATAAATTATTTAACAGCACATGTATTGTAGAAAATACATGGAGAGCCCGAAAATATGACAGCTCAAATTACATAAGATATACCCAAAAATGTTTAGAAATCTTCTTTGCCCAGTGCTATCCATGTGGAGGATGATTGCCAGTATTACAATTGTGTATACATAAGGTTTATAAAGGGTGCCCGTTATATGGTTGTGTGTGGTACTCCATGCTGGCCTTCAACTAGTCGATAAATTAGTTTTCATGTATATTTCCACATATGCGTTGGATAACTGATGATAATCTCCAACACTTGAGGAAGGAACACAAAGCTGGGGGGAGGGAAAAAGAGAGAGAAAAAGTGCTTCCTTGTGTAGCATTAGTAATCACGTTCTACCCAAGGTGAAGATAAGTAAAGGGCTCTCATGTTAAAGTGTTGCAATTAATCTTGGTGCAACTCAGATTTAGAGCTTCAATAAGCAGCCCCATGCAGCCACCCCTCACTCCGTATCCACTGGGTTGTGAAGGAAACGAATATAGAATAGTCAAAAAATGTTTTGTTTTGAGGTTAAAGCATAGATAAAAAATCTATCATGGCACAAAAGGATATGTGGTTAGAACAAAACTATGTGTAAAAGTTCTATTTTTTAAAAAGCTAGTATGAAATAAAAAAAATCAGTCTCGCAGTTGCAATTTAATGCAATACTAATGCTTCCATTAAAAACAATATAAAAAGTACATACTGCTTCTAGCAAACACCGTTGCTCTAAATTGACCACAGTACAAAAAACCAAGACAGGGCTATGCGTTTCATAGTCAACCACGCTTTATCAGGTCCATCTGACGTGTATAAATCCCGCTATTTATACCAAAACATTAAGAGCGTTACACTCTAGACTAAAAACTACTAAATTATATTGCAAATCTCAATAAAATACAATTATAATACTTTGGATATTAATTACGTGCAAGTATAAGCCTATTTAAAATGATTATTCAGACACCAAGATTTTCGGAACTATTGGATCCTTCTGCAATACAAATTAAAAACCACTTTAAAGATTATTTCTTAAATCTTAAGCCAAGTAACACACGGGCTTTATAAAATTTTAGGATATTTATTTTCTACTATTCATTATATATGAAAGAACATTGGAAAGTTTTTTTCTCTATGGTTTTCAGATTAAGTCACAAAACTAGGTTAGTAGGTTAATTATATTTAAAGTTATTATGTCTCTAAAGTCTAGAACAATCCAATATCAGCAGTTCTACTAGCACTAAAAAAGTCAAAAAAGGTCAAAAGGAACATAGGAATTATTGAAAAAACATTTCTCCTACTTTAGATACATGAAAATTTGAGGTTCCTAGTGTACATTTTTGGTCAAAACTGTAATAAGCCCACGATTATGTAATTGAACTTGAAAGCTTTCTGAAGGATTCTGATTCTGTGATAACATAATTAGTGGATCAAGGGTGGAAAGAGGATTACATTTTTTGACAGTGGATGTAGTGTTTCTTTATACAAATATAGAGCATGAAAAGGCAATTGAAGTGGTTGCTTTTTTTCTTGATCATGATGTAGTAATAGTGGGGGGAAATTATCAGAAGGACTGCATTTAATTTGAAAAAATAACTTTCTTATATTATGGAGTGTTTAATCACCAGCAGGTTGGCACAACAATGGGAACAAAAATAGCCCCATTGCTGGCCAACCTATTTATGGGATTGTTAAAAGAAAAAAAAAAAACTTTTATTTTATTTACTTCAAAAGATTTATTGATGATCTGCTAGTCATTTGGAAGGGCACCGAAATAGAAGCCCAATATTTTGTAAAATATCTGAATGATACAGATTAGGGGATTCATTTTACTTTAATAACAGATAAAAAATACCATTGATTTTTTTGGACTTAACATTATTTCATAAAGATGTAAGGATTCTAAGTAAAACTTCCTTTAAAAAAGGTAGATTGTAATGGCTATTTGTATTATACTTTCACAAGTGAAAAAAAAATGGTCAATTAAGAAGCATTAAGAAAAGTTGTAGCTAAGAAGGGACCTTTAAGAAACAGGCTGGAATCATTGTAAAAAAATTGAAAGAAAACGGTTATGCTGATTTGCTACTTAGTTAAAGATGCTCTTACAAGAGCATCAAAATTAATAGAAAAAGATTGTATTGCTCCTAAAAAAGAAAAGAAAAATCACGAAAGGAAAGGTTTCTAATTTAATATAGTGACAATTTATTATACATTTAATTGGAAATTTAAAACCATCCTAAAACAACATTGGCATTTATTATTAGTGGACCCTGTGTTAAAAACCGTTCTCCCTGTGATCCCAGATATCACTTAAAGAATAGACAGAACTCTTAAAAAATGATCTGGCTCTGTCAAAGTTAAAACAACCTAACCAATCGATTCCTTTGCAAAACAACATAAAAAGGATACTGGAGTTTATAGATGTGATGCACAAGGGAGTAGATGTTGTGGGGAGATTTGTCATTGTATGAGAGATTTTGAGTCATATAATAAATCTTAAAAATTTCCGATAAACTTCCACCTTACCTGTCAATCATTTTTTGTAATCTACAGTGGGGAAAAAAAAGTATTTAGTCAGCCACCAATTGTGCAAGTTCTCCCACTTAAAAAGATGAAAGAGGCCTGTAATTGACATCATAGGTAGATATGAACTATGAGAGACAAAATAAGAAAACAAATCCAGAAAATCACATTGTCTGATTTAGAAAGAATTTATTTGCAAATTATGGTGGAAAATAAGTATTTGGTCAATAACAAAAGTTCATCTCAATACTTTGTTATATATCCTTTGTTGGCAATGACAGAGGTCAAATGTTTTCTGCAAGTCTTCACAAGGTTGGCACACACACTGTTGCTGGTATGTTGGCCCATTCCTCCATTCAGATCTCCTCTAGAGCAGTGATGTTTTGAGGCTGTCGCTGGGCAACACAGACTTTCAACTCCCTCCATAGGTTTTCTAACGGGTTGAGATCTGGAGACTGACTAGGCCACTCCAGGACCTTGAAATGCTTCTTATGAAGCCACTCCTTTGTTGCCTTGGCAGTGTGCGTGGGATCATTGTCATGCTGAAAGACCCAACCACGTTTCATCTTCAATGCTCTTGCTGATGGAAAGAGGTTTGCACTCAAAATCTCACGATACATGGCCACATTCATTCTTTCATGTACAAGGATCAGTCGTCTTGGTCCCTTTGCAGAGAAATAGCCCCAAAGCATGATGTTGCCACCCCCATGCTTCACAGTAGGTATGGTGTTCTTTGGATGTAACTCAGCATTCTCTCTCCTCCAAACACGACGAGCTGTGTTTCTACCAAACGGTTCTACTTTGGTTTCATCTGACCATATGACATTCTCCCAATACTCTTCTGGATCATCCAAATTCTCTCTAGAAAACTTCAGTTGGCACTGCAGGATCTGAGTCTTTGGTGGCGTAGTGTGTTACAGATAGAAGCCTTTGTTACGTTGGTCCCATCTCTCTGCAGGTCATTCACTAGGTCCTCCCGTGTGGTCTGGGATTTTTGCTCACCGTTCTTGTGATCATTTTGACCCTACGAGGTGAGATCTTGCGTGGAGCCCCAGATCAAGGGAGATTATCAGTGGTCTTGTATGTCTTCCATTATCTGATTATTGCTCCCACAGTTGATTTCTTCACAACAAGCTGCTTGCCTATTGCAGATTCAGTCTTCCCAGCCTGCTGCAGGGCTACAATTTTGTTTCTGGTGTCCTTCAACAGGTTTTTGGTCTTCACCATAGTGGAGCTTGGAGTGTGACTGTTTGAGGTTGTGGACAGGTGTGTTTTATACTGATAACAAGTTCAAACAGGTGCCATTACTACAGGTAATAAGTGGAGGACAGAGGGGCCTCTTAAAGAAGAAGTTACAGGTCTGTGAGAGCCACAAATCTTGCTTGTTTTTGTAGGTGACCAAATATTTATTTAACACCATAATTTGCAAATAAATTCTTTCCAAATCAGACAATGTGATTTTCTGGATTTGTTTTCTCATTTTGTCTCTCATAGTTGAGGTCTATCTATGATGTCAATTACAGGCCTCTCTCATCTTTTTAAGTGGGGGAACTGCACAATTGGTGGCTGACTAAATACTTTTTCCCCCCGACTGTATGTAATCCAATATGCACGTGGGAAACAATACGTCAGGAAGACTACAATGAAATTATCCCGACGCATAAACCAGCACTGCTCAAATATACAGAGAGGAATGTTAACCCAAAGTGTCTCACGTCATTTTAAAGAAAATCATGGTGAAAATTTTAAATCATATAAAGTATACGCTATAGAGATGATAGGATTGAATAAACCAGGCCGAGGGGAGATTTTAAAGAAACGCAAAATGTTTGGGATTTTTTATTTAAATACATTGAAACCAAATGGTTTGAACGAAGTTATTGAGGTTATTGGAAATAAAAAATAATACTAAATAATCCTAAATAAAAAAGGAAATATAATATATATTTAATTCCTCATTTTTTAGATGAATTTCTGAAAGATGCCACTAGGTGAAGCTGTCGAGATAGACTTCAGAGACAGCATAAATTTAAATATAATTAACCTACTAACCTAGTTTCGTGACTTAGCCTGAAACCAATAGAGAAAAAAACTTTTCAATGTGCTTTCATATATAATGAATAGTAGAAAATAAATATTCTGAAATTATAGAAATCCCATGGGTTACTTGGTTTAAGATTTAAGAAATAAACTTTAAAGTGATTTTTAATTTGTATCGCAGAAAGATCCAATAGTTCTGAAAATCTCGATGCCTGAATAATAATGATTTAAAATAGGCTTATACTTGAAAGTATTTTATATCCAAAGTATTTTAATTGTATTGAGATTTGCAATATAATTTAGTAGTTTTTAGTTTAGATTGTAACGCTATTAATGTTTTGGTATATCCAGCAGGATCCACTCATGTCAGATAGACCAGATGAAGCATGGTTGTAGCCATGTGAAACATGTAGTCCTGTCTTGGTTTTTTTGTATTGTGGTCTATTTAGAGCAATGGTGTTTGCCAGAAGCAGTGTGTACTTTTTACATTGTTTTTAATGGAAGCATTAGTATTGTATTAAATTGCAACTGCGAGACAACCTGATTTTTTATTTCACACTAGCTTTTAAAAAAATAGAGCTTTGACACTTTTTTGCTCTAACCACATATTCTTTTGCGCCATAATAGATTTTTTAGCTATACCTAACCTCAAACAAAAATTTTTTGGAAAAACAGATGAACATTATATCATGTAAAAATAGCATGAATATACCAGGAATGTTCCACCTTCTAGTTTCATATGATTAGAAAACAGAATTACAAGACCTACCATTGCCCCTGCTGCGCCCGCCATCGGTATATTCACACTTTAAGTTGAAACGGGGCACATCCAGTCATAGCACCAATAGCAGCGTGAGAGGTAAATATGGTCCTACTTGTGGTTGGGTCAAATGCAGTGCTAAGGCCACATATGGGATATCTCTAAAAGCATCAGAATCGGGATAATTAATGCTGAGTCACATTTTCTTGCTAACAGTTACTGTGTTTCAGTGAAAAATGGATAACAATTGAGATTCCTTCAATTAAAGTTAAATTTTGAAATTTCACCTCCACTTTGCTTTACTCCTGTGAAACACTTAGAAGGTTAACAAACTTCCTAAATGCTGTTTTGAATACTTTAAGGGGTTCGGTTTCTTATATGGAGTAATTTATAGGGGTATCTAACACAGAAGCACCTCAAAGTCACGTCAGAACTGGACTAGTCCCTAAAAAATGTTGTATTGCAAATCTTCTTGAAAATGTGAAAAATTGCTACTAAATTTATAACCACTGTAATATGGTAAAAAATTAAAAGACATTTAAAAAATTATGCCTACATAAAGTAGACCTATGGTAGATGCTATGTGTCGAAAGCTATTCAATGTAATGAGAAAACCCCTTTAAAGCAAAATGTGTCACAAGAAAGCAGTCTGAATCACATGGATAGGTAAAAGTATCAAAAAGTTATTCCCACATAAGATGACACATCAGATTTCTAAAATGGGGCTCTGTTAGAGGTCAAAACTGGCTCTGTCAGTAATGGGTTAAGAAAGATTTTTTTGTCCAAAGTAATTGTTGACTTATTGAAATTCTATCAAGGAAGGGGCATAATGTAGCATTAAAATCTCCTCCAGTGATTAAGTTAGAATAACTCCTTTGAAACAGTGTCCTCAATATGCTCTTTTAACAACCAATGGGGAAGATTTATCAATAGTATCTTACTCTTAGACAGTGTAAAGTTAGACTAGACAGTCTTACAATGTGCCACATTTATCATAGTGTTAATAAATCTGGTGCAGGATAGAACTGTCTAACCTAACTTTGTACCACAATTAAGTTGGCTTACTTTCACGCCAGAAACTGTGACAAAATTCTGGCGCATTTTTTTTGTCACATTTAAGCCACACCCCTTTTACGAGACCACGCCCCTTTGTCTCACAAGGCTCAGAAGCATCTGAAACTGACTAAAACACATAATAAATGTAGCGAAAAGCTTGTTTTTGGCGCAAATGGAGCCAGAATTCTGGCGCAACTGCCTTGAGAAATCTGCCCCATTATCTTTCCTCATCATTCACCAACTCTTCCTTCACAAAGATTGTGGGTTTTTTCTAAAATAGTAATGCAACAGCCCGTGACTTAGAATTGTAATGGGCTTGAATTGCAGGACTTCAGCCAAAGAGTCTTTAAAGTGGCTTTAGAAATTCTGTTCCAGTGCATCTACGGGAGATAAATAATATCTGGCTTAAGGAGGTTACGCCAGCTCAAAATTGTTTTACAATTTATGCACATATGAAGACCCTCCATCAACAAATTTATTTTGGAAGAAACACAGTGGTGCTCACCTCTCTCAGCCGTAAGAAGAGGAGTCAAAGAGACTAGGGCATATCATTAACAGTGGATCTCATTCTATACCATAAATATGAACTGTAGGTCAAAGATGATAACACATATTAATGACTCCCACCATCCCATAAGGGTGTAACCGTGAAAGCTTTGGGGAACCGGTGTATCTTCTTTACTATCCCAGGAGAAGAGGGTTGAGAGAACGATAGAGCTTTATAACCCAAAAAGAAGAAACAAAGATTCAGTAACATAAAAACTGAGAGACATGATATTATCAGTATATATAGAACATAACATAAAATGTAAAAACTAGTTTGTGTAATTGATGTAACACAAGACAAGTCACATCTTCCCTATAACATGTTTAATAGTGCTTTCTACCATCCACATGACCTTCTATTTTGCCAGGTATGGAAGTTGGAAGTGGATAGTGTTATCATGAAGTTAGCAGCAAATGAGTGAAGGCCTTTCTCTTCTGCTAGATGTTAGTAAAGAAGTCCTGTAAAAATCGTACCATATCATTGCCCAACTTGAGAGTTCTGTTGCCTGTATGCTTGTGGAATACATTCCTTAATGGACAAAATAAAGTATTTACCAATGTTACAAGTGGTACCAAAATGCTCGCTACATTCCTAGAGGGAGCCCTTGTAGGTATAGTTTCTACTGTAGTAGTATAGGGGCTGTACTATTGGGGCTGAACTGTACTAGTACTAGGTCTCTGCAAGTTTGACACAACAACCAAAAATTATTTGAACAAAATCTGTGTCCAAACAATAGTTTATGAGACCTCCCACATCCGCAGTTTTCCTTGGTTGGCATCTGTCTTCCAGTGCCCACTGCAGGCTGTGCCCTTCACGCCAGGGGAAGAACCTATGCAGGTTGAGAAAGCCCACCTGTCTGAGAAAGAAAAAATTTAATGTAAAAGCTCAAATCTCTCGATTTGACTTCTGCCTCTACTTTCACCCAACAGCCAAGAATGTAAAAGCAGACATGCTATCTGGGGCTTCTGACATCTCTGATTCAGCACTTGACCCACAGCGCATAGTACCTCCAGAATGTCTCATCACGGCTGCATCAGAAAAGTTGTGTGAAATCCTCTGGAGAAAATGTTTGTGTGTCTAGCTCTAAGGAAAAGGATCCTGTATTGGGGTCATGCATCCCATGTTGCTGGTCACTCTGGTGTCCGCAAATCCCTCAACCTGGTCTCCCGACACTATTGGTGGCCTACTCTTGCACTGGACATTAAGGACTTTGTGGCTGCATGTCCTTATTGTGCCCGTAACAAGAGTTCTCACTAGAATCTTATTGGCCTCATACAGCTTCTGCCTGTGCCCAAAACTCCTTGGACTTTCATTACTATGGATTGTATTACGGATCTGCCTTCCACAGGCTGCTTCGTGATCTGGATCATCATGGACCGCTTCTCTAAGATGGCACACTTCACCCCTTTGACTGGTGTCCCTTCTGTGGAATTTCAACTCATATTGTCATCGACAGAGGGGTACAGTGTACTTCTCAATTATGGCAGACTTTTTGTTCCAAACTCCAAATCAAGCTTGACCTGTACTTTGCATGCCATCCTCAGACTAATGTCCAAGTGGAACAGGTGAACCAGAAGTGAAATGGGTGAACCAGATACTGGAAAACCATCTTCATCACTTTGTGTTAGCTTGGCAATATGTCTGGGTGGACCTGCCACCCTGGGCAGAATATGCATACAACAATCATTCCTGCGATTTCTCAAGAGATACGACCTTCCACTATCTTCTCCCTCTTCCTTTACCAGCCTATACAGATGTCCGAGTTGTGGACACTCAACTATGCGACTTTCAGCTTATATGGGAACAAGCCTGCCAAAATCATCCTCAGGTCTCTGCCCAAATAAAAAAAAAACAGCCAACAAAAAGCACAGACCTCCACCTGTTTTCTATCCCAGAAACAAGGTCGGGCACTCTACATGAAACATACATCTGTGGGTACCAAGCCTAAAGCTGGCTCCTCATTACCTTGGACCCTTCTCCATTATCCAGCAATTAAATCCGGTATCCTACAAGCTCTGCCGCGCTCCAACTGTCCACATTTCCAATGCCTTCCATGTGTCCCTTCTCAAACCTCTTGTTCGCTATTCTCACAAAACGGTTGACCCTTCCAATAAATCTACAGCTAAGAACACCTACAAATAAATCCTGGACATGAAGCACTCTTGGGGTAAAACCTTCTATCTTGTAGATTGTAAGGGTAAAGGTCCTGAGGAGAGGTCCTAGGAGCCCCAGGAGAATGTTAACACCCTTGCCTTAATCCAACAATTTCACAAACTTCAGGCTCAGAAGAAGAGAAGCCTTAAGGGGGGTGAACTGTACCCCTGCATGCAGCAGTCAGGTCACGGGGCCATGGCTGCATCCGCTTCCCCTCTACCTTACCTAGTTGTACTGCGCTCCAGGGGTCTGTCCATACCCGTGCCCACTCTATAACTCACCTGTCCCCACTCCACGCACAGCCTGGCTGTCTCTCTCGCTGGCGTCTTCCTCCTTCGGCTGCTGCTGTTTCTGTCACATCCTGATGGCCAGCCACTAGTTCAGTCACTGTTGACCCTGGATTACTTTAGGTCACTTCCCCTCATGCTCCTCACCCAATTGTTGCTGTTGTAACTTGTGTCATCCACTGTTGTGCATTATCTTGGTCTGCCTTCTGGTTAACGAACTCTGCTATGTCACTGTCTTTGCCGTGTCTGCCACCTGCCCTGACCTGCCTCATCCTCCTGTACTACGTTATCTAGCTTGTCTGCTGTCACGGTAAGGACCTACTTTGAGAGTGGCAACCTTAGGGATTCCTGCAGAAAAGTCTGTCTGGTCTTACGGCAGGCTCCAGTGAAAACCAGGTGGCTCTTCGGTGTAGGTTACACCAGGTTACACCTTTTAGGTGATCAGGGGATTCACCTCCTATCCGTAGTGCCTGATCATGACAGCTCCATTGCTAGATTTATTGCCAACCAAGCATTTTTAGGACCAGATAGGATGCCGGCTTCCACAACCTATGAATGTGCAGAACCTAGAGGTCAAGCTGCAAAATTTGTGGGCAAAATATGCTGCAGGATGCCATATGGATTTGTCCAATCCATCTCATTTTTCATCCAGGTTAGAGGAGACTAGAAACTCCACTCAGTTGTACAATTTTACCCATTCACTTATCCTTTCATTCAAATATTGTAATCACTTAAATTAATCATCACTACATTTTCACATATAAAGTTTCATTTAATTCAAAAACTCTTCTTGGTGTGTTCTTTTTTTTGGTCAATGAGGGTATCATGATATTATGGAATTGGAAATACATTTTCCTTTAGTATTCTAAAAACCACATTAGCACCACATGAACTTAATTCCTCACCAATCCCTATCTGGTCAAGGAACAAGTCAGTAATGCCCCGTCTCGCCATTACTCTTTAATCTATCCTTGGACTCACTTCTTTGAAATATGAAAATTCTCTCTCCTTTCCAGGGCATCCAAATAGACTGTCAGCATTTTCATTCTATTGTACATGTCTAATCGCCTTCTTCTCTGATCACTTTTGTTGACATAAATCATCTAAGCATCATTTAAAGGGGTTTTCTCGCTACAAAGATCATATCTCAGATTATGGGGACAATAAAAATAAGCACTTTTGTAATTGGGTTGCATTACTTGGTATAGTAGATATGAGCTTTTCTGTGTATATGATTTCTATTTCTGCTGCTGCTAGTCGGGACACGCCCTCTTTTCTGTGATTGGATAGTCAGGACATGCCCCCAGATGGATTGCACCCTGGACACGCCCCCTGCACTGTGATTGACTGACTGACATTTCATTCAGCCTGTTGGGATATGCCCCCAGACAGGAAACGCCTGGACATGCCCCATACACTGTGATTGGCTGCCTGCACACTCTGTATTTACTCCCCTCTGAGCTGTTAAAACTGAAAGTGAAACCAGCTATGTGAGAGGGCTGCTGGCTGTATACTCATCTCCCAGCTCTAAAGTGAATGATCTGACTAATTACTGACTGTTTAACTCATAGATCCCCTCATATAGCACAGTCTTATATCCTGTGTTCCCTCCATATAACACAGTCATACAGCCTCCTTCCTGTTAACATAGGGGGAAGAGGGGTGTGGGGCAGTGTGCATTCCTCTATAAAACACAGTCATAGTCTCCTGCCTGGTAACAGGGGGAGGAGGGGGGGCAGTGTGCATTCCTCACATGTGTTTCATCAGTTCAGGCTGTGTGTATAACTGGTTATAGCACAGCAAGGAGCTTGTGGAGCCTGGAGATGAAGGATCTGCAGACACAAGAGAACACTGCAGGAGGCTGCAGATCTGTTATGTCCAGACAACCTTCCTCTTCTACTGCAAATACAGAATGATGATGATGTCACAGCTCTTCAGTGAGGAGAGACACGCCTCCTTGCAGGAGAGACACGCCTGCTGAGAGGAGAGACACACCTCCTGCCAGGAGAGACACGCCTGCTGAGAGGAGAGACACGCCCCTGAATTTCAAATTCAATCTCATAGAATTAGATGAAGAGCACGAACACTTCAACAGATAAAACCCCTTTAAGCATCTAGAAGCTTAAACATCCAGGATAGCTTGATCTGATCCTGAATGCTGAAACAAGAGCCTGACTGTAAACTACAACTGGTTCCTGATGCGCATGGTGTGGGCATAGCACCATCCAGCATATCCTCCAGACTTAACAACATCTTTCATAAGGGCCCCCTTTAGTTGTGAGTCCCCTAGAAGATACAGGATAGATTTCAAGTACGGTTTAGATATGCTCTTATGTGATCTATTTACACCATTCAAATCTGACTTATAACCATACAGTAGCCAGTACCTGATTCTTTTAGTATATTTCCTTATTTCTCCAAATGTACAGAACACTAGACATTAATTATGCATTTCTGCCTCATAAAGACAAGCACATTTAGGGCCACATGTATGAACCTGTTTAGGTCTAAAACTCACTTTTTTCCCCATAGGTTACTATGGGCCAAAGAGTGAGTTTTAGACCCAAACAGGTTCATACATGTGGCCCTTAGTGTGAAACTAAGATATTGAGAATTGAAAAGGAGATTTACATGTAACTCAGCAACTACTGCATAATGGGCCCTATTATTACCGAAATTACAACCAAATCAGCTGCAGGGACGTCTATTGCTAGAAGTGGAATAGCTGGTTCTTATGTCTCCAGGGTTTCATGTGTTTCAATTTACACAAAAAAATTAGGAGCTTATACTAATAAGTGGTAGCGTCACATCTCCAGTAAACATGGGCAGGGTGTGATTCCCAGGATGTCCAGGACAGGGGATTGTGTGTTGTTTGTGAATGATTTTGGGACAAGCACATTACCACAGGCAGCATGAAATAGCTGCAGGTTTCTATAGGTTAGTAAGGTGTGTTTTACCCTGAATGGGCATCTCAGGGTAAATCACCCCATGAAAGTGAGCTGAAGACGGGAAGAAGTGTCACAGATGGAGGAGATGAGGCCACTGTGCGGCTTCTCCCCGTTCAGCTCAGCTTAAAGGGGTTTTGCCATGAAGTAAAATTGACGTGGGAAGCTTGCAAATGAAATAACAAACATTTTCCCCAGTCATTATTATTAAAATTTCTGCACCGTTTTTGTTTTAGCTGCTCCCTGAGTGATCAATTCTTTACAGCTCGTCTCCAGGGGATATGACCAGGGCTGAGAGCTCCTCACTCCTGGTCAGACATGCTCAGACATCACTTCTCTTCTCAGGCAGCTACTGAGTGTTCAAAACCCAGTTGCTGTCATTCTACTCCCGTCCTCTGTACTACTTAGTAATTAGTCAAACAGTGCAAATAAATAGAAAAGAAACCTTAATAAGGTTTGTGCATTGATAAAGAGGAAAAAACCCACAGGTTCAGTTCCTGCAGAGATTTGAACCTAGGACCCTTGTGCCTGGAGGCAAAAACTTTACCTCTCAGCTACTCACAATGCTTTACATAAATAGACCTTTCTTTGACAAAGAGAGGAAAATCCTGGTGATGTCATCCTGCTGGGTCACATGATATGCAATTCAAACAAATCACACACGCCCCCTTCTGAGCACACAGAGCTGGATGCAGGAGGTATGAAATGAGATTATGGCAAAACCCCTTTAATTGACAGGTCTCTCAACTGTCTGTATATGGGCTTTCACTGTGTAATTGGTTTTTCCCATGATGGAGACTGGATTGGAAATGTTCCCAGATAATCAATCCTACACACAAATATAATTAGCTTATTAAAAGTCTGAAGAATCTTGGACTGATTGGATAGAGCCTGGGGTTTATTTTGTGAAAGAAAGCCTGCAAATAAATAGAAGTCCAGGGGTCCAGCAACTTGGTGGGATTAATTGGATTATCACATAACAGTCATTGGCATCAAAAGTAACCACCGCTTCACATGTGCAAAAGCTCTCATTATTTTATATATATATCTCCCCTAAAAGGTATCCATGGCCAGCCTTTGTCACTATGGAGATTTAGACAGTATTATAGACCCCCATGGATGTAGATTTCTTAGCGTCTGCTATATGATACAGATTACTGTAACTTAGTTTTATAATGAGATCCATAAGGAAATGAGTTGATGCCTTGATAGAAAAGACCCTTAATAAATTAGATGATCACACGGTGTTGGGCGCTGGGACTATAAGTGATCAGATGGGATCTACAGGAAAACCATGCAGCAAGGGTTGTTCATTCAGTGATCTTCTATGTGAATTTTATCCTGCTATCATTAGACAAGTAACAATGGCTATACTGTCCACCTAATCTAACAGTTCCACATGAAAATATGGAATATATGAAATGTAACCTCATGTAACATCCTCAGTGGGGGACAACTGTAGCGATGGCGGTGCTGGAGCAGCCACTGAGACCAACACCAGCTGTGCAAGAAACTCCCTTGAATAGAGCTGTGTTGTAGCTCACGCTCAGCCAGGGGTCAGGAGCACCACATTGCAGCGAGAAAGTCAGGTGGGAGTTTGTCCTTTATTCTCAGGATCAGCAGTGATCCCAGAGGTCTTCATATTACGGCGTATCCAAGTGAGGACATTGGGATGTCAAATCCTCCTTAACTTATAGTTAGTTAATTTTCAAACTTAAACCATTTTGTACATGATTGAGGCATTTATTACATTAACTAAGCTGAAGATCTTGTGGCAAATACAAATGTTACAGCTACAGTATGCTTAATTTTATATGTTAGCAAAGGCTAATGGAAAAGAGCTGAAGAGTTCGCCAGCGCCATATATTGGATGTAGTAATCCTCAGTTCACATATGACTCTCAAGAGTCTTGCAATGTAAGTAGGATTGAAGGATTGAAGCCAAGCCAGTGAAGTTCATCTACAGGCAGTTGTTTCGGGAATTCTGCCCCTCTTCTGTGCAGATTAGAACTTATTGGCTGGCTGGGTGAGAGGCAAGTGTGGCATAGAAAGGGTAATGTATCTCATTGGGGAGAATGAACACCATGTTGGTGTGTGAGGATTCCTCACACACTGACATGGTGCTCATTCTACCCAATGAGGAGGCCACACTTGGCCTCTCACCCAGTCAACCACAAAGTTCTATTCTGCACTAAAGAGGGACAAAAACCCCGAAACAGCTGTCTGTAGAATAACTTTACTGGCTTGGCTTTGATCCTATTTGCACTGCATGTGAATTGAGGATTACTACATCCAAAAGAGGGCACTGATGAGCACTTCTGCTCTTTCCCATAAGCCTTTGTTTACATGCAAAATAACCTGTGAGGTGGAAAAAGTGATTAAATCCTCACACACCAATATGGTGCTTATTCTCCCCAATGAGATTTATTACCCCTTTTAATTTTATATAGAAAGGTCTACTTGCGCTAGTAACCATCTGGTAGGCATCTAAGGTGGCTTCCTATTAACCCCTTGTATAGATATTAGGACGCCTCATCTATGTTCTTATCTGGTTAGTGTCCATTGCCTTGGGGATAGTTTCTATATGAACTAGTTTGAGACCACAATACAATTGTTTAGTGACTGATTGACTCCTGTTTTCTCTTTGTTGTCACCATCAATATGTACAATTAAGGTCCATTGTACAATCTGATTGTAGAGGTGGAATGTGGAAAGTTTTCTATTAGTACAATCAGATACAATGGCTATCTACGTAACTGCAGCCTCCAGCAAGACTCCATCCACTAATTTCCTCAATTATAGACCATGAATATTGCATGGAGACGACTTAAGCTGTGTTTCAGCATTTAGCATAACACCTGTAATTTATACCTTACTAAGGAATGGGAGTCTGCTGTGATAAGCCTGATTTCTGTAGATACTCTTTACTTCTAGAGAGTGCCTTTTAATAGCACTAATTATGGACTTTTAATGGGGAGAGATGTTGCAATTTTGCAAATTTAGATGGGGCCCTAGGGCAGATAAAAAACAGAGGAGTAACCCAAATTTTAGCCGCAATTTTTTTTTATTTTAAATTTTTTTATATTTCTTTTATAAATTTTCCCCAGTGTTTTCATGATTTGGGATCATTCACATTGGTTCCCCCGTTCTTTACTTGGGTTTTAAAACAATCCAAAAAGGGGGATATTTGCATTAATGCCAGTAGACACCGAAAATCCTGAAAAAAGCCAAAGTAGGGTATAAAACATAGGGCCACATGTAAAGAACCTGTTTTTGGGCTTTAAATCACTTTTTTTTCCCCTGTTTTTTATGGGCCCAAAAAAGGGGAGTTTTTTTTCCAAAAAAAGTTTCATACAAAATGGCCCATAAAAATTTAAAAGATTTAAATTTTTTTTAATCTTTAAAAGTTTAAAAATGTATATCAAAAAACTGCTGACAGACAACAACTGCCTACCCAAAAATTTCAAACCATGGGCAGTGTATGGGAATTAAAAGGTCAAGAATTTTTTCATCCCTTTTTAATCCTTTATGGGACCGGCACCAAAAGGGAAAGGGGGACATTCTCTTTTTCCCCAAAGGGCCCCCAGGACTATCTGGATAACAACTAAACCCCTACCCCCCAAATTAATTGAGATTAAGACTGTAGCGTTATTTTGCCTGCATGGGATTTCCCCTTGGGAGCTTTTTGTTTTTCATTTCTACCCTTTTTCCCCAAACCTTTTTCACGTTTTGGTTTTTATTTATCCGGGTTCTTTGTTTTGGCTTTCTATTGTGATTTTTATTGGCCTCAATTTTCTAAGACTATTGGGACATTTTATACAGCCTTTAATTTTTAAAAATTTTTTTCGTTTTTTTGGTACCTATTATGCCAATTTGGGCCCTAGGAGTAATGGAAACCCAAAAAAGTTTGTGATTTTTTTTAGTGACTGGGAAATGTTTAATAGGTACAGGATCCAGAACCCGGGTTTTTCCTTTTTGGGGGGGCTAACCCCTTTGTTCCCCATATAGGGCAGACCTGGGCCAAAAATTTGGCGGGGCCCCATCCCGGCCCCCCAGCTCGTCGGGGTGCCCCGGTTGTAATAGGGAGGGCGGGGGTTTAAGCCGCCGGGGGCCGGGATTGGTGAGAGGCCCCCTTTGGGGCCCCGGGGTACTTTTACTGGGGAAAATTTCCCCTCACCGGCCGTGCCTCTCCCGGGGGCACACAGGGGTAAAAACTCTGGGGCGGGGCCCGGGGCCTTTAGGGGGGGCGTCCGCACTGGGGGATTAGTCTCAGGCCCCCAGGCCCCCGGGAAATTTCCCCGGGGTAGAAATGAGCGCTCTGGCCGGGGGGAAACAGGTAAGCCAAGGTGCGTATTGTTTTTTGTTGTTTTTAATTTTTTGGCCCTAAAAAATTTTATTACTGGTGGGAAAACCCTATCTCTATATCTGCCCGGGGGACAACCTGGGCTATATACCTTTTTGAAGACCAAATTAAATATCTATATACTGGGGGACAATGACTTATATCCTTTCCCGGGGACCCAAAATTTAATATCTAATACCCGCTGGGGACACAACCCAAAAATTAATTTAATTTACCTGCCCGGGACAACCTTTACTATATACCTTTCTGGGGGGAAAAAATAATATCTAATTTTCCCGGTGGGGGCACACCTTTAAAAAAACTATTTACCCCGCCTGGGGGCACACCTGACTATATACCTGGGCCCGGGGACACAAACCCAATTCTATATACCTGCCTTTGGGGAAAACACCTAACTTTTATATTTTTGCTGGGGAAACAAATGGGCTATTTACCCGCCCGGGGAAAAACCATGGGAAAATTTATATACCCCGCCTGGGGAAAAACCTGACTATATTTTGCTGGGGACACACTGATTATAAATGGTGGGGACCCCCCTGGGCTATTTCCCGCCTGGGGAAAACCCGAAAATATATTGCTGGGGGTCACAAACCCCTTGGGAAAATATAAAAATCCCGCCCCGGGGAAAAACTTTTCCCTAAAACCCCAAAAAACCTGCCTGGGGACACAATACTATTAACCCGGGCCCGGGGAAAACAACTTGGGAAAATAATATTTTATGGCCCGGGGGCACAAATAACAATTTATACCTGCCTGGGGGGAAAACACTTTGGGAAAAATATCTATATCCTTTCCTTGGGGAAAAACCTAAATTTTTCCCGCCTGGGGGGCACACCTAACTATCTATTTACCCGGGCCCGGGGGTCTAAACACTAAAACCCAAAAAATTTATACCCGCCTGGGGACACACCCGAATATATACCTTTCCTGGGGAAAAAAAAATTTTAAAATTCCCCCAAATTTTTAACCCGCCCTTGGGGGAAAACTTCCTCTAAAACCAACCCATTTACCTGCCGGGGGACCCACTAAAATTATTTAAAATAATATTTCCTGGGGGGCACACCTGACTTTTATACTGGCCCGGGGGAAAACCACTAAACTAAAAAAACCCCTTATATCCCGGGGCCTTACAAAACCGGGGGACACCCTTTACTATATTTCCTGGCCTGGGGGCCACACCCGATATAAAATGGGCCCGGGGGGCACACCTTAAATTTTTACCTTTCCCGGGGGGCAAACCCAATTTTATACCCGCCTTGGGGGGGGAAAAAAACACCTAACAATTTACCTGCCCGGGGGCACCACCTTTTTAACATTTCCTTTTCCTGGGGGCACACCTAATATATACCCGCCTGGGGGGCACACCTAAATATACCTGCCTGGGACACAAATTAAAATTTTCTCTAAATTAAAACCCGCCTGGGAAATCCCTTAAATTAATATAATTTTCCTCCGCTTTTGGGGGGAGCCCTAACTATATATGCCCGTGTGGGGCTTTAAAATATATACTGCCCGGGATGGAGGGCCCCCTAACTACTAAACCCGCTGTTTGAAGGGTTTAAATTTTTACCCGCTTTTATGGGGCCCCCCAACTAACTAGATACCCGCTGAGGGGAGCTGTACCTATTTATAACCCGCCCGAAGGGGCTGTACCTTCTATATTCTGCCTTGGGGGACCCCGTACCAAACTTTATATGCCTGAGGGGAGCTTGTACCTATCATATTCCGCCAGGGGGGGTGTAATATCTATATTTTCCCGCCTGAGGGGACCTATAAATATATACCTGCCCGAGGGGAGCTGTACCATCTACATACCCGCCCGAGGGGGGTGTCCTATCTTTATTTCCTGGCCCGGGGGGAGCTGTACTTTTCTATTTTTTTTTTAAATTTTTTTCCCGAGGGGGCTGTCCCTTTTTAAAATCTGTGAGGGGCTTGTTCCAAACTATATTTCGGGCCCGAGGGGAGCTGTTTCCCATTTTATACTGTGGGGGGAGCTGGACCATTACCTTAACCCCCTGAGGGGCGCTATATTTATATACCCGTGAGGGGGGGCTGTACCTTTATATATTGTGAGGGGGGGCTGTACCTTCTTATTTTTTGCCTGAGAGGAGCCGTTTCTATTATATACCTGTGAGGGGAGCTGTACCCAAACTATATACCCGCCTTTAGGGGGGCTGTACTTCTATATCCCGCCTGGGTGCGGAAAACCTTTTATTATTAAACCCGGCCCGAGGGGAGCTGTATATCCTGCCAGATGGGGGGAAATACTTAAAACCTACCTTACTGAGGAGAGCTTTTATCCCGCCTTACTGTGTACCATAAATTTATAGGGGTTTTATAGAAAACTCCAGTAAGTTTTTCCCGAAAAAATTTAAACCCCCAAAAACGAATTTTTTCCCCCCTTTTATTTGTTTTTATTAGTCCCCCCAAAACCCCCCCAAAACCCTCGCCTTTTTCATGCCGGGGGCCCAAAGGGATTTTTAATTTCCCCCCTGATATTGGGCCCTTTTAGGTAGGTAGGGGTAAAGAGACTTTTCTCCCTCAATTACATTTGACTTGCACCTTGCTTGTGTATTTTTGTATGAAGTTGTTGTCTGTCAGCAGGATTTCAGGAAAAAAAAAAAAAAAAAATAAACTGAGATCCATTGCCCAAATTTTGGAAAGGAAACGGGGTGCCCCCTGAGCAAACCTCGCAGTTTTAGATATGGGGAGGGTGGTGCAGGAGGTTTCAGGAACGTAAGGCAGTAGAGGGTAACAGTAAGAAAAAAGGGGTTTTGGGGGGAAAAAAAAATTTTTTAGGGAAAAGGTTTGGGGGGCTACCAAAAAGGACCCCCAACAAATTTGCAAGATTGGCGGAATGAGGGGGGTGTCGGTTAGAAATAGCCTTTTTTGCAGCAAGAACCCACCCCCGTTGTCCGTAAGATGGGGAAAAAGGTGTGCAGGTAGGGTAGAAGGGGTACGTTGTTGGGGATCCCTTTTTAAAGGGGGGACAGAAGGGCAATTGCCACAAAGCGGGGATCGCGAAAAACTGTTTTTGTTTTCTGGGGCGGGTTGGGCATATCGGGATCGGGGTTGACAGGGTTTCTGGGTGGGGTGGTTTAGAAACCCGCTGTCATGGGTCACATTTTGGGAACAATGGGCAAAATTTGAGGAGGTGGGTGTCCTTAAAAAAGGGTTTTTAGGGACTTAGGCCCAAAAACTCAGGGAAGGACCACCCCGGTAAAATTTTTTAGAAAAAATTACCTTTTCCACGAAAACCCAACAGGAGGGAGCGGGGGGATTAGAGAAGGGGTTAAATGGCTCAAAAAAAATTGGGGGTAGGAAAGGGGATTTGGGGTTTTTTGGGAATGGGCTGATTCTGTCTTTGGTACCCGATCTTTGCTGGGGGTGGGGTTTCACCCAAATGGGGGGGGTGCCCGCTGTATTGGGGGACAAAATGGCCCGGAAAGGGTTTGGGGGAAAATTTAAAATAGGGGGGCTGGGGGGAGGGTAAAAAACAACCTTTTGGGATGCAAGTAGTGAAAATGAGAGTGGGGAATTAGGGAAAAAAATAGGGGGGGGGGAGTTTGGGGGGGGGGGGTTTGTAGCAAAAGATAAAAAGGGTCAGGGAGAAAGGAAAAAAAAACTGAAAAATCTAAAAATTTCTGGAAACCCAAAGCCAGGAGGGTTTACCCAAAAAAAATTTTAAAGAACTAGAAGTATTTAAAAGCTTTAAAAAAAATATGCATAGTGGGGGTAATGAGACATGGCTGGCGAGGCTTTCAATTTTGGGGGTTTACTTGGGGTTAAAGTCTTTTTTAGAAAGGTTCCCTAAAGACCCCGGGAAAGGGGGGAAAGGGTCTTTTCTATGTAAAAATCCCGTCTGAAGGGCCCCCCAATGCGGGGAAAATATAGGTTTCAGGTAATGGAAATGTGGAATCATTTGGGGAAATATACCTGGGGGTAACAAAAAAAATAAATACTTTAATTGGGGGTTTAATTTGGCCCCCAAAAATAACAGAACCCTTTGGGGGATGTTTCTCCTCAGGCAAAAAGGGTGAGGCCGGGTAATCAGAAAGGGTTTTTTATGGGGGGACTTTTTAATATTCAGACATCAAAATTTGGGAAACTGAAGCTTGTAGCTCTAAAAAAGGGAAAAGGTTTTTGTAAAATAATGATTTTTACCTTTGCCAAAGGTGCAGGAAGACTAGAGGAAAGGGCCCCCTTTTAGCCTAATTTTTAATAATAGGGCCTGAAGAGTAAACAAAGGTTCCCGGTTTTTAGTGGGAAATAGGGAATTGTGACCCCTTTATAATAAATTTCCCTTTATCCTTTTAATAGGTTTTTTTTCAAGCCCAAAAAACACTGAAATTTTTGGAAAGGGTTTAATTTTTTTTGTTAGGGGGGGCCCCAAACCGGTTTTTTGGGCTGGGGGCAAAGTGTTTAAAAAATGGAAAAACTAATAATAAATGGGATATTTTTTTAAAAAAATTTTCCCAGGTACCCCTGTGAGAGGTACATAAAAATTATGGTAATAAAAAAAATTAGAAAAAAGGGAAAAACCCCAATTTTGGATCAAAGGGATGTAAAAGGGGCAATAAAAAACAAAAAGAAAGCGTTTCATATTTAAAAAAGGAGGGCAGTGAAAGAGGCCTAAAAAGTTGGGGGGAAAAAAAAAAAAAGGGGTGTTTAAAAAAAAGATAAAAAGGAAACAAAGGTGGAGAGGAAAGACCCCTATTTCTATAGAAAGTAAAACCCAACCCCCAAAAAAATTTTTTAAAATATATAAAAATTTTAAAAAAAAATTTTTTTAAAAAGAAAATTTTTTGGCCCCTTTTACCCAAAACTGAGGGAGGAAAAGGGACAGTAGAGGTGTGGAGGAAAAAAACAAGTATTTAAAAAACTTTTTTTTTCCACTGTATTTCCGAGGGGTGACCTTTTCCCGTTTAACAGGGTTTTGGTAAACTCCCCAAATTAAAAGTTTCTTTTTTAAACCCCGGAAGAAAAGGGCCCGTCCCTTTAGGAAAATTAAAATTGACAAAACCCCGGTCCCGGGTGGGATAACCAAGTGTTAAGAGAGTTAAGTGATGTCATAGATAGGCCCTATTTTAAAATTTTTTTGGGTTCTAATAACGGGGGGGGATGTCCCCAAAAAATTGGGACATAGCAAAAAGTGGTGCCCAAAATTCAAAAAAGGGGGGGAAAAAAGTGATCCAGGAAAAATATAGGCCCAAAAAAAGTTTTAACCCTTGTTGTTGGGAAAAAGTTTGAAGGGTTTTTTCAGAGATGTATTGGAGTATCTCACTTTAAAAAAAAATTATAACGCCCTTTCCGCATGGGTTCTTTAAGGGTTGGGGCCCGTTAAAAATAAACCCCAAAACAGGGTTCTATGAGGAAGTCCGGGCTAGGGCGGGGTCGGGGGGGGGCAAATGGATGTTTATATTTCTAAAATTTTTCTAAAACATTTGATACGGTGCAATAAAAGGTTGGTTAAAAAAAAATGGGAATGCTTGGACGGGGGGGGAAACGTGTGCAAAAATGGGTAAATTAACGGTTTATGATAGAAAAAAAAAAGGGTAGTAATTAAAGGTTTCATACTTTTGACTGGGATCGTGTTTAGTGGGGGTACCCACAAGGGGCAGTATTGGGCCCTATCCTCTTTAAAATTTTCATTTAAAAGATCCCTTCCCCAGGGGGAAAACACAGTTAAAAATCGATTTTTCAGACGTACTAAGTCTGTTTAAAATAATTAAAAACAAAAGAGGTAATATGTTATTACAAAGGGGTCTGGATTTAAATTGGGGCCTGGGCGGGGAAAAAGGCAGATGAAAAGGTTTTAAAAATGATAAATGCAAGGTTATGCACATGGGGAAAGGAAATATTACATGATTACATGTTAAATGGAAAAAATCTGGGGTAAAAAAGTGAAAGGAGGGAAGGGTTGGGGTCCCGGTGGCAGTAAAATTTTAAATTTTAGCAGCCCGTGTCAGGAAAACGCAGCCCAAAACAAAAAGGATCTGGGGGGATTAAAAAAGGGGGATAGTGAATGATGAGAACCTTTTTTCTTCCATTTACAAGTCACTGGGTTAGACACACGTGGAAAATTGTGTACAGTTTTGGGGGACCGTGCAAGGGAAAAACATTGTTGAGCTTGAAAGGTTAACCCAAAAGGGGGCAAAAAAATAATAAAAGGCGGGTGGATAAGTACACAGAAGATTTTGGGAAGATTAGGGTTATTTTAGTTTAGAGAAAAAAAAGGCTTTGGGGGGAAACCCTAATAAATATTTTTTAAATACATCAAAGGTCTAAATTTAAGGGTCTCTCCCAAGAATTTTTTTTTTACCAAAGGGCTGTATTTTTAGAACAAAAAAGGGGAAAATTTACGTCTTGTGGGAAAGAAAGTTTCTACATTTAAAAATAGAAAGGGATTCTTTTTTGTAAGAGCAGTGAGGGCTTGGAAATTTTCTGAGAGGGACTTGTTGGTGAATTCAATAAAACCCAGTTTTAAAAAAAGGGGTTTGGGGTGCATTTTTGGGCGAATAAACTAAAAAAGTTAAGTGGGCTGGGGTTTAGGAGAGGGGGGCATTGATCCGGGAATTTTTTTGATTGCCAGATTGGAGTCAGGAAGGAATTTTTTCCCCAAAATGAGGACAAATTTGGGTTCTAAATTTTTGGGGGGTTTTTTCCTTCCTTGGTCAAAACCCTTTGAAAAAAGGTTTAAAATAGGGTGGACGACTTGTCTTTTTTTAGCCTTACAAACTATGAAATAAATAAATAAATAAATAAATATTTAGATTTCATTTATTAAAGGTTAAGTTTTATAGTACACACCCTACTTTGGCATTTTTTTTTTGTTTACTGGATCACAATCTAAAATTTGATAGGGGCATCCCCAAAAGGGGGTTTTTTGAATGTGGGGAAAAAAATTTTTGGTTAGGGAATTGGGCATCTATCTTCGTCTACTTCCCCCTAGTTGCTAAAAAGGGGTCTGATTTTTATTATAAACCAAATCTTAAAATTTTTACCCAAAAGGGTTTATCCGCTTAATGATTTTTGTTTTCAGTCTAATTCTTTTCTAAAAACATTTTTTTTTTTAAATGCTTTATGAACAAATTTTTAGGTTCTGCCAAGGGGGTTCCCGTCAAAATCCCGTGCCAATAGGGTGGGGTTTCCCTTTTAGGGTAATTCATAGATAAAGTGCACTTATCAACTGTAGTTATTTTTATATAAATGATTTTTTAAAAACCCAAATTTTTCTTTATTTTGTGTAATTAGTGAACAGGAGCAAACCTTTTTACATTTAAATTTTTGATCAGTAATAATTGGGATATTCCTAACAGCCCGTCATAATAATATGTTTCTAAGCTTTTTCCTCTCCGCATTTCAAGAGCAATAACTTTTTATTCTTCCATCTACATAGACATAAAAAGGCTTTAATTTAGCAGGACAAGATGTACTTTCTAATTATGTCACTATGTACCTTAGAATATACTGGGAAATTGCAAAAAAATGTAACATTATAGGCATCTATAGCTACTACATTTGTAGAAACCTTGGTCGAATAACTATCATTTGGGGCGAGACCAGCTAGGAGCTATAACTTTTATAAGAAAAATCATAGCCCTTAATGAAAAATGGACAAGAAAATACAATAAGAAGATCGATGGTTGAGACAACTGAAAAAGAAAAGGAGTTTATTTGAATGTGGTCAGATTGTCATCAACCTTTTGAAGACATATCTGTACTGTCTGGTGATTTATATTTTGCTTCCAATTTACATTGCGATGTGCATGGAACTAAAAGGGTTAATGCAAATGGGATGGGTTTGCTACAGTACTTTTCTGCAGCAAATCTGCCGGTAAATCTGTAAGTTAAAATCTGCAACAGATTGTGTAAAATTTGTTGCAGATTTAACCCCTGTTCATTTCATTTGGGTAAAATCCATCATAAATTGGGGAATGAAATTGACATGCTGCAGATTTAAAAATCTGCACTGAAAATCCAATTTCTGAATGGAAATTTTCACCATGTTCACAAACTACAACTACAACGCCCTTCATTATTTGTGGGATGAAGTTTTTGTGTTAGGTAATTAAACCGTTTCTATCCTGTACACATAGACTTTGTGGTTTGTTTTTTAAGCTTCCTGGATACATATCACTGCTGAAAGGTATCGTCTTATCGGGTCAATGTTGGGTAGGTGATGATCGTTAAGTTGCCGATTCTCAAATTGTTAAGAATTTTATACTCAGGGCGGTATTTCTAGCATGGAGGGCAATCACACAATGTGGAATAATCATTCACCTCTTCTCCTCACCTGTGGAAAGATTTAAGATAAAGTGTATTGTCCAAGATTATAAAAGTTTCCCCTTTCTGGATTTACCCTTTTTTAAACTGCCAATTTGGTTGTGTGCCTTTGGGTGGTCGGGCGGATGTTACGTTTGATTGGTTTTAGGTGTTTTCTGCAATCAAATTTCCCTCAGTGTCCATGCCACCATTTTTTTTAGGTAGAGACCTTGAGGCCGTGGTTGCCCCGAAGAATTTATTGGGGATTGATCTGATATCAGTGCGAGACCGTGGGGAGGGAAAATTCGACAGGCAAATTTTTAAGGACGGTTTGGGCCCCCAGGGGGAAAAGCTAGGGTCCTAAAAAAGTCCCGGGCAAAAGGCCCTTTGTTTTTATATTTTGCTCAGAAGGGATAGGGTCACCAGCCTTTTTTTACAGCACTGGCTGCCGAATGTATTTTTTTTGGGTTTAAAAAAATTTTTGTTTTATGCAATAATTTTCCTTGTTTTCCACATAGGGTTCTCTCCATCACCTTTTGTGTTTCTTATAAAAAATGAAAAAAACAGTGTTTGAAAAAATTTTTCCCCTTTAAAAAACGCTTTAAAGTAAAAGATAATGTAAAAAAAATTTTTTTAAAAAAGTCATCCAAACACCAAAAAATAAACCCGTGTGGAGAAAAAATACCATTTTGTACTACTACTTTGTTTATAATGTTTTCAAAAAAAAACCCCAAAAAATCCCAAACCCCAAAAATACGATTACACAAGGAAAAAATAAAAATGCCAACCGTGGGCCAAAATGTGAGTACTATATATTGACTGTGTAAAGAAGGCAGGTAGTGGATCCGCGGGACCACCGCAAGCGCTGGTGTAAGCCGTACCAGGGGACGGAGTCTAAGTAAAACCCGGTTTTCACAGGAGCCCGCCGCAAAGCTGTGATGGACTTGCTGCGGCGGGAGAACTACCAGGTAAGTCGTTCCCACTGGCGTGTACTTGCTTGCGGTGGCAGCCAAGGCATGTGCGTTGGTACTGATCGTGAGACGTAGGCGAAGTCGGGGACAGGAAATGAGGTCAGGTAGGCGGCAACGGTTCGTGGTCAGGATACAGGGGAGCGAAGAGGTACGGTACACGGGAAGTCAGACAACGAGGCACTAGAAGACTTTATCCTGAAAGGCAGTAACGCACTAAAGATCGGCAAAGGTGAACCGGAAGGAGAGGGGTTTTAAATAGGGTCACCTGCCAGCCTTAACCCCAATTAATGGGCGTATCTGGCCTTTAATTCCGCCGTGAGCGGCGCGCGGACGCCTAAGCGCGGGCACGCGCACGCGGCCGGTCAGGAGGACGGAAGGATCAGGAGCGCGGGCAGGTTAGGGCGGATGCCGGGACCAGACCCAGGGCACGGCAGGAACCCGCGGGAGCCCGTCGGGTGACAGCCCGGTGTGCCCGCAGCCCGGGCGGGGGGGATGCGGGACACCCCGTGACAGTACCCCCCCCCCTAGGCCCCTCCTCCTTCTGGTTGGGGAAGGTCAAGACGAGACCGCGGTCCAGGATGTTCTCCTCAGGCTCCCAAGATCCTTCCTCGGACCCGAATCCCTCCCAAATCCACAATAATTGTCGTTTTACCCTAACTGAACCTCATAGCCAAGATCTCTTTGACCGCCAAATATGTTGGAAGGCTACGAGACTCAGGAGAGGGAGGGACAACTTTTCTGGAGAAGCTGGTTCAACAGCGAGGCTTTCAGGAGGGATACAGGAAAAAGAATTAGGGATCCGCATTGTGGAGGGAGTCGGAGCTATTATACGCCACTGGGTTAATACGGATCAGGATTTTCAAAGGGGCCTAGGAAGCGGCGGGCAAGCTAGTAACTGGGGATTTTTAACTGACTTTATTGGCGGACAGCCAGACTTTGTCTCAGGGGTAAAGGTTGAGCTGGTCTCCTCTTTTATTGTCGCCTGGGCATTCATTCGGGCGCAGCATGCTGACAGGGACTGACGAGTCTGCTCCCAGATGCCTGATAGGTCGTGGACCAAGGCATCCAAGAGGGAAACCTCGGAGGAGGAGGGCAGAGGGAGGAGGAGGGCGGGGAGAGGGGATGCAGACCAAATACATAAAAAAGGGAGACGCGCCAGAGGACCCTGAACCACGTGAATTGTGATGACAATTCGGCCCAGGGGAAGGATGGGTAGGACCAGTAATCCTGGCTGAGCAGAAATAAAAAAAAAATATACAAAGTGCGTAAGCAACTGCCAGAATCGGTTTGACTCTCTTACCTGGCCAGTTAGATTGAGGGTGGTAAGTCGAAGAGAAGTCTAACTTCACCGCAATAGGGAGCAGAGTGGCCGCGCAGACACTTGGACACGAACTGCACCCCACGATCAGAAACGATTGTGCCTGGGTGGCAGTCCGTGTCTGGCGGACTGAAGATGTTGGCTAAAGGATCAGGGAGGCCAGACGAGGTGCGGAAGGTAACCCTGGCAGTGAGGACGAAATGCGACATCTTCGAAAAAAAATAAAAAAAAACCCTATCCGTAATGACCCAGATTCACGGTGTTGTTGCGTTTCCGAATGAGGATGGAAGGTCGGTGATGAATCCTCGCCCATGGGACCATTGGAACACAGGTGCCGTAGGGCAGGGGTCGCAGTAGCAGAGGGGCCGTGGCGGGGCACCTTCCTTATTCGGGCACATAGTGAGCACAGGACATCACAATGTCCTTAATATCTTTAGCCACGTCATGGCCACCAGTAGAAACGAGAGATCAACGGAACGAATATACGGGCCCTGACGGATAGATGTCCTTCCTGGACCAACAAGGAGCAGTGTCCCCAATTCAGGATTTTCTTGCGCAGCGATGGAACCGAACGTAGGTTTGCCAGGTGGTTATCTGACCGAAGGAGAACAGTGCTGATTGGGGATCAGACGTTCCGGAGGTGATGAAGTGTGTTGAAGGCTCTGCGGCTCCTCTCCGGTGACGTTCGGATGCGCGAGAGAGGCATCTGCCCTGATGTTCTTTCGGCTGGGCGAAAAATGGGATGGAAGTCAAATCTGGAAAAAAAAAAGAGAACCACCGTGCTATGCGCGGGTTGAGCGCTGGGGCGACTGGATGGTAACTGAGATTTTTGTTGATCAGTATACACCTCAAAGGATGACGAGCTCCCTCCAGAAGATGCCGGTCCACTCTTCCACGGGCCATATTGATAGCGAGCAAATCTCGGGTCCCCAATAGCATAGTTCCTCTTGCGACGAGAAGGTCTTGGAGAAGAAGCGCAGGGTGACGGTTCTCCCCTTGGGACCCTTTTGAGTAAGGACAGCTCCGGCCCCCCAGCCGAAGAGGCATCCATTCCAGACGAGAAAGGCTATCAGGTATTCAGGGCGTGAAAGAATAGGTGCGGGAAGCAAAGGCTGACTTAAATCGAGAAGGCATCTTACGGCGCTGGTGGCAACATTTGGGATTAGCCTTCTTCCTGGGAGAGCACAATTGTAGAGCCACAGTGTAGAGAAGTGGGATATAAACTGCCGATATATTGGCAAAGCCCCAAAAAAACGTTGTATGGCTCGAAGTCCAACAGGTCGTGGCATTTGCAAGATAGCAGACAGCCTTAGTGGGATCCTCTGCAGGCCTCGGTCGGAGACGATGTAAACGAGAGAAGGAAAGGCAGACTGGGTTGGTGATGAAAACACGCACTTCTCTACTTGGCGTACAGGCGAGTTGCTGGCGAAGCGTTTGCCAGGACCAGGCGTACCTTGCTGATGATTGGGTCCGGAGGTCAGGGAGGGAAAACAAGAATGTCGTCCAGATTCACGATGACACACGTGTTGAGCAGGTCCCTGAAGAATGTCGTTTACGAACTCCTGAAAGACCGCGGGGCATTGCACAGAGCCGAATGGCATTTCTAGGTATTCAGAAAGGCCGTCACGGGTATTGAACGCCGTATTCCAATCATCTCCCTCACGGATCCTGATGAGGATTGTATGCCTCAGCGACAGGTCCAATTTGGAGAAGAACTTGGCTCCTGTAGTAGACGGTCAAAGAGTTCCGTAATTAGTGGCAACACGGGGGGTACGGTTTTTACTGGTCAATCTTGGTTTAGGACGCCAGGTTAGTCGATGCAAGGACGGAGAGACACCATCCTTCTTTGTACGAGAAAAAAACCGGCTCAGGGGGTGATGAGTGACTTGCGTATAAAGCCTTCTTTTGCAGGTTATCACGGATATAGTCCGACATGCCTGAGTCTCTGGTCTGGACAAAGCGGTAGTAAACTCTACCCCGTTGGAGGACTCGGTCCGGAAGGAGGTCAATGGGACAGTCATAGGGGCGATGAGGAGGAAGGGATTAGGCCTGGTTTCTCGAAAAAAAAGTCCACGTAGTCCCGGTATTTGCGGAAGGACCTGGCAGGGACCTTGAAAAGACTGATGAGGTGGAATGGCCCGGACCCGGGGTCGCGGAACTGAGAGACAGCGAATTCTGGCAGTCGGGGCACCAGCGTAGAATCTCTCGGTTTTCCAGTCGAGGTGTCGGAGGCATGGAGCTGTAGCCACGGATGACCAAGAGGATAGCGGAGGGATGACGAGGGAGGACGTAGAAGGTGATCTTTCTTGTGTAAGGCCCCCACGTGAGAGGACACGGCTTGGTCACGATACCGAATGGCCTCACTAGTAGCTGCCACTCACGGAGGCATATCACCAGGGGTTTCTTCAGCGGGTCACGCGGAGGGAAGGCGGGATACTGGGACACCAGGGTGGAAATGAATAAAGTTCCGGCGGATCAGAGTCAAGAAATGGCGGGGCACCCGAAAAGCGATTCCGGCACCCGATGAAACGCAACCTCATAGTAAGGCGTGGAGAGGGGAGTGTTCACACCCAGGGATGCCTATCCGACATAGCCTTGGTGCGGGCGTTTTCCCTGACGTGTGTGGGCGAAGAGGGCAAACATTGCGGAAGTGATCCGGCTGCACAGTAAAGGACACAATTCTCTGCCGACGGCGGGACAGTCCTGTTTGGAAGGATGTGCCGGTCCACTTCATGGGTTCTTCACTGGTAGGAAGTGGAAAGCGGCAGCTGTTGGTCCTTTTGGAAGAAGAACGGGGCCAGGCGAGGCCAAACGGCAGTGGTCGGGCGAGATCACGTTCTGGCGTTATTTCCTCTTGTCGCTCGGGAAGACGAACATCGATCGAGTGGCTAGGTGGACAGTTGCTTTTGAGAGGGACGGGATTTATCTGGCGCTAGAGCGTCCTTAACTCTTCATGGACAGGCCCTTTTTAAAAGTTGGCACATAGGGCGGCGTCGTTCCATGTCAGACTCCGACGCAAGGGTCCGAAAACGAACTGAGTCGTCGCCGACAGAGGAGTCACCCAGGCGAAGGTTTCAGTTACGAGCGGTTTCTGCCGAGGAAGATCCGTGCCGCTCTTCAAAGACACTGCGGAACTCTGAAAGCGAAAAAAGCCTGTAGGTCGTAGTCACCGGATCGCCCGGGTCCAGAGAGGAGTGGCCCAAGCTAGAGCCTTCCCGCGACAGCCAGAATGACCACGAAGGCCACCTTGGAGGCGCTCAGTGGGAAATTGACCGCGCCATAAACCTCAAACGTGCATCGAAGCTTGGGTAATAATCCCTGCAATGTTTGGAGTCCCTTCAAAATTGTCGGGTAGTGGTTAGGCGCAGCCGGAGAGAGTCCAGGCTGCTGGCGGAGGCGTCGCCAAGGAGGTGTGTCGGCGGCTGTGATTTGCAAGGAGCTGACTGCAGCATGGCGGAAACTGGTTCAGCTGCTGGATTGTTGCGCTAGTTGATGTGGACTGCTGAGCCACTAAGCCGTGAGATCCGGTTCACTGCGGCAGGGTACCTTGGCGGGATCCATGGCCGGACTTACTGTAACATGTGCAGGTAGTGGATATCGCTGGACCACCGCAAGCGATGGTGTAAGCCGTACCAGGGGACGGAGTCTAAGTAGAAACCAGGTTTTAACCAGAGCCCGCCGCAAAGGGGATGGAATTGCTGCGCGGGAGAACTACCAGGTCGTCCATGGCGTGACTTGCTTGCGGTGGCAGCCAAGGCGAGCACGTGCGTGGTACAGAATGTTGAGAGTAGGCGAGAGTCGGGGGACAGGCACAGAGTCAGGGCAGGCGGGAAGGTCAACGGTTTCGTGGTCAGGATACAGGAGCGAAGAGGGATACGCGTAACACGGAAGTCAGCAACGAGGCACTAGAAGCTTTCTCTGAAGGCGTAACGCACTAAGATCGGCAAAGGTGACCGGAAGGAAGAGGGGTTAAATAGGTTCACCTGCCAGCCTTACCAATAATGGTCGCGTACTGGCCCTTTATATCCCCCGAGAGCGCGCGCGCGCGCGCCTAGGCGCGGGCACGCGCACGCCGGCCGGTCAGGAGGACGGAAGTGACTCAGGATGCGCCGGGCAGTAAGGGGGAAGCCGGGAACCCGCACCGCGGGCAACGGAGGAACGCGGCGAAGCCGACGGTGACAGCACGGGTGTGCCTGCAGCCCGGGCGGGGGGCTGCGGGACCACCCGTGACAGACTGCCAGTTGTACACAGGCCCTCTGTACACATATAAGTAATTACAGTGCAGTTACAGTCAGTAACTCACCAGTGACATCTTCTCTGATTGAAGTCGTTCTCTTCCCCTTTTTTTTCAGTCTTGTCTGTCATGATAACTTCTCATGGCCACCATGATTACCATTGATATGATTTTGGGGTAAATAAAACTTTTTGATTATTTCTTATTCTAATTTTTGGGCAGGCGAGCTGCAGCATGTTAAAACACTACAATTTTGTCTTTTTTTATATAGTATACAGTTCAGTAGATCTGAGTTTTATGAACATGTAAATGCCAACTATGTCAAAGTAATTGCAGCTTTCAAAATGTCCAGTGGCTAGTATCTGAATTATCTCCAGTCCCAGCTGCTGGTGGTTGGTGTCAGTTGTATAACACAATGGGAAGCCATTAAGTACGAAACCCAAGATTGTGACTTAAATGTACATCCCAATTCAGTATAATCCAATAGAAAACAATGGAGGAATCCTACTTGGGATTTCTGTAAACCTTGATATTTTAGGCCAATTTGAACAGCAATGTTAGCATAGAACTTTCTTCTATGCATCATCTCTATAACTTCCTTAGGTCAGGAGACATCATTCTGCCAATGTATGGAGGTCTCAAAAATGGCCACATAGCAGACAGTGCTCTAGCACTATTTACTTGTCACTAAACCAAGCCTAGCAACTCTCCCCTTCTTTCTCAAATGAAAACCGCATCTGAGCAGCAATGAGACTCAAACAAGAATGTTTGTGAACAGATGATTAGGGGACACACAGAATGGCATGATGGGGCATAGGCAGAAGGATGTGCACCCCTTCTCTAGATATATTATTTAATCAAGATGAGATACAATATTCATTGGTTCCAGGACGACTGAAATATGTGGAAATCTTAACTCTATAGTAAACAGTAATTGCTTTTGAAGCCCCAAAATGTGACCCAACATAATGTAACATACAAATATAAGAAAATTAACCAGATTGCTAATACAGATAAAGCAAGTCCTTACAAATAACAGTCAGAAAGAATCTCTTTCTATGATGAGGACAGGAGCTTCTTTGAGTCGTGTACTTTATACACAATGAACCAGAAAAAAGAAAATGGGGCCTTAACCTGGTGCCCAAAGGAGCCGCTCATCCTGGCACATATAAAAGAGCAGTATAAAATATTTAGTGCTATACAGAAGATCAGCTATCAGTGTGTGCACTTCAATAAAACAAAGGTTTACCAAATAATATATTCATGATAATTGGCCGGATCTTCCATCAATCACACAAGTCGCAGGTGGCAGTGTCTGCGACATTGTATGGGCAGTGAGGTTTCAATATACACTATTTTTAGCATACAATGGTCTTTCCTGGGACATTTGTATCCTGAGATTTTTGTAATGTGAGGGAGCACTGTACCATGAAAAATTTATTAATGTACATACAATAAAAATATCTGCTCTTCCTGACTTTGTTGTAAGTATAGTTTATATACAAAGCATCTCTTATTATACCTGATATTAATGTTGAATAACTAAGTAGATTTGCTCATCAGGAACCTCAACAAGCTCGGTGACCACCCATGTTGGAGCTGTAATGGTGACCATATTACTACCCTGCTTCCCTAGAAACAGATAACACAACTGGAAGCTCCAGTCCATGTGGGATTATGTATTTATTCATTTATTTTACAAACCTGTAGCTGATTTGTGACCCTATAGGATTAGTCATCACTTAGACTATACCCCAATAGACTTCTATTGTTTTCTAATACATATGTATGGTGGTATGCAGAGAAGATCATTCCTAAGATATTGGTGTAAATTGGATTCTATTCATACAAATAATCAATAGCAGTTCTATCAGGTTCTCTGGGATGGCCGGTAATTCAGGTTTTTGTGTTCCCTTTGTTGGCTGAAAAGATGTGTGGGATGATTGGTCGTCCCATCCTCTTGGGGGATTATATATAACATCTACTGCAGGTGTTTTAGCCACACTTCACAATCATCAGGACCATGGAGCTGCTGAGATTGGTGCTGTTGCTGTGCGAGGCTGGCCAGGCTCTGGGAAAACCGGTAAGTTCTAATTCTTATAACTCTGGGGAACTAGGACTCATGTGTTGCTTGTACATACCACACTGGTTTTCATGGGTACTTCCCAGGACTGTAATGGTCTTCAACTTTATTACAATTAATGGTCACTTATTTTCTCTTACAGATATTTCCTCCTCAAGGTAAGTTCTCAATATTTCTATAACAATGCTGTAGGTTTATAGTAATATCACACAATACTCATGAATCCTATTCATATGTTCATATGTTTTCATATATTTTTATATCCACAGAGAAGACTGGATCTCAACTGGGCCCCACTGTGTTTGAGGTTATTGTGGCGGCTAACAAAGGTGAGCCTTTCATTGAAGATGCCAAAAAGTGGGCTTCTCCTTATGTTTCTATAGGGAGTTGGGGGGATATAGATAACTTTTTGTGTTCCTGAAATATGTGGCTAATAAATAATAGACTGTGCAGAGATCAAAAAAGTCTCATCAAATCAGGATAGTAATAGATTTCCCATACAGCGTCCCCTGCAGGTGAAATATTGCATTACATGCCAGTCAGTCATATGATTTTTATTAACATCTTTCCACTGACTTATAGAGGGTGATCCCGAGCTGGAGTCTGCCCTCTATGGTGTCCATGTGTTTGGCTATATGGACAGAGGTTGTCTATAAGGAATATCCTCTTCTGGAAGGTCTTTAGCTGCATTAGATGGAAACACATATTTCCGTATAGGAGCTGTATACACAGAACAGTGGTAAATATTTCATCATAACTTATTGTGTAGATGATTAATATTTTATTTTAAATGCATCGGAAGAATAGAAATACTAAATATACCCTTAAGACATAAAGTGAGATATTGAGAAACCTCATGTTTTCTATCTTCCTAGATGCTGAAGAGTTACTGAAGGAGGGTGATATTGCCATGAGCGTCAACCGTAATGCTAGAGAATGTAAAGAATGCCGGTGGATCAAGAACACAAATGGAGTTGTCCAAGTACCATACATTATAGCTAGAGAATACTGTAAGTGCCTCCTATGTGTCTTGTGATTGGGTCTTTTTATATGTTGCTTGTTGTAACCTACACAACAATAATGTAATAATCATATTAAGCTCTGTGCAGACTGTGAGTCCTCTCTGTGTTTGGTGTGGATCCCTGGAATAGCTCCTGGAGTTTACTTCAAACACATTTATATATGCTCCATTTATCCAGGGAAGTCCTAAAGTGCAGCCACCTCTGCTGGAGGGATGCGTGGTGGCCGCCTCTTTTTAGGTGTATGTGTTTTTTTTTTATTTGTAGGTAATGGGTGGCGTAGGCAAATTATATGTCTATACAGCAGAATACTGCAGAGGCTTTCATCAGTTATACAGGATCAAAAAATCTTCCATCTATATACTTCTTTGAAAAGTCTTGACTTATCTATGCAAAGAGCCCTTGACCCCTTCCCTCCTCAGTCTATTTTTTGGTCTTGTTCATTTTTTCCTCCCTGCTTTCCAAGAGCCATCATTTTTTATATTCCATCTATATAGTAATATGAGGACTTGTGTTTTGCAGGACAAAATGTTCTTTTTCATGGTGCCATGAACTGTATAATGTAATGTACTGGGAAACTGAAAAAAAAAATTAAGTGGGGTGAAATGCGAAAAAAAAAGTACTTGCGTCATTTTTACGTGAGTCTTGTTTTTATGGCATTTGCTCTTCAGTAAAAGTGACGTTGTATCTGTATGCTGTAAATTGGTACGGTTCTGGTTTAGCCAAATATGTAGGGTTTTCATTATGTCTTAGGATTTAAAAAAAAAAAAAAAAAAAACATTCTCTATTTTTTTTACTTTGTGCTGCAGTTTTATTTTCTGCCACCAGTAACTTTTTTCCCCTTCTATGGACCTGAGTAAAGGATCATTTTTTTGGTCTGAAGTGTAGTTTTTATTAATACCATTTTGGGATAGATGCGACTTTTTGATCACTTTTTATTCAGATTTTTTTGGGAGGTGTGAAATGAAACGCAAATTTAGTATTTGCAATGTTTTCCCCTCAGATTTCAGAATAAATGTTTTGATATTTTAATAGATTTTTACGGACATGGCGATACTAATTATGTTTAGCTTTTTTTTTTTCGTAAAGTGCCAAAATGGAGGGGTTTTGAACTTGTAATATTTTGTGTTTTTGTAAACCTTTTTTAAATTTATTTTTACACTTGTATGCCCTTGGAGTACTTGACCACTGAAAGGTGCATCAGCTTGTGCACCCTTCTGCAAAATATAGATAAGGCATATAAGCGTACCAAGATGGTGGTTCTATTACTTCCAACAATATGGCTGCTACAAAAGCCTTCATTAGCACTCGTAGGCAGCATTGTTCCTCATTCATTTAGACACCGCCATCGCCACAGCATATCTAAGTTTATATAACAGGGAATGGAGCCGACTCCAATCCTTGCTGTAAGCTACGGGTGTCAGATTCAATTAACAGCTGGTATCTGCCTTGTATGGAGTGGGCTGGGTACTGGAAGGAACATAAAACTTTTAATAAAGCTTTTAATAAAATTAATCCAAATTACATTACAAAAAAATCCTAATCTACAACAAACAAAGGCAACCCATAGAATAGGGGAAATCTCCAATCCTGCTATATGTAGCAGGGGAGAACTATCTCTATACCCTATGTCAATTGCTGCCTATCCAAAAAAAGGGGGCATCATCCCAATAAGGACGGCCCCAATCTGGAACCTAAGGCTAACCACAGCCCTATTACACACTACACCAATGACCCCCCTGAATAATTCCAAACTACACCTTGGAAGGAAACGTGTCGGCATCATTGCTGTAAGGTGCAATAGGACTGTGTATAGCTTTAGGTTCTGGATTGGGGCCATCCTTATTGGGAGAATTACCCCATTTTTTGGATAGGCAGCAATTGCCATAGGCTATATAGAGAGAGTTCTCCTCTGATACGTATAGCAGGATTGGAGATTTCCCCTGTTCTATGGGCTGCCTTTGTTTGTTTATAGATTAAGATTTCTTTGTAATGCAATTTGGGTTAATTTTATTATAAGCTTTATTAAAGGTTATGTTTTATGTTCCTTCCAGTGGCTAGTCTTGTATCTTTAGGACATCATTTTCAATTAAGGTATAGAATAGCCTGAATTTATTCTACATCTATATTTTTGTATGGAGTGGACTCAGCAAGTGATTATGTTCCATACTCCTTTACTAACATTATAATGTACTCATATGTCAAATGTCAGTAAGGACTTAAGAAGCTATCCAGGACGTCAATATTGATAAACTGTCCTTCGGATAGGCTACCAATCATCCATATGATGGGGCCAGTCAGCACAATCTACTAGCCGTGGCTCCTGCAGAAGGTGTAGTAACATAAACACAGTAGTGGTTGTGCCTGGTATTGCAGCCAAACCCAACTTAGTCCCAGCCAAGTGAATGGTCAGAACCAGGCTCAGCCACAACCATATGTACTGCATTGTACCTGGGAGAGCAACAAAGCGGAGATAGCGCTCTTCAGCATAGACCATCAGGATTACAGTCCTGGAAAATGCCTTAATCATTTATGGTTATGAGCTGTAATTTTTATAACTCTTTATGCCTCCTGCACACAGCTGTACTAGATCTCGCTCTGTTATCCTAGATCATCTATAGTAGTGTATGGGTCCATGCTGGACCTCGGTAACTCCATACACAGGTAGATTGAGGTCTTGTCTGAACAAATCGCAGCATGTTCTATTGGATGCCAGAATACAGAGCACTATCTACCTAAGGCTATGTTCTCATCACCTTTGTGATACAAGTTTAGCAGATTCACCAGGCAAATTCACAGCATACATGCTAAATGTCTTCAAGACCAAGATACAGCTCCTCTGACTGGCATACATAATAGTAATACCAAGAAAGAAAATATATGTAACAGCAAAGTAGACTATGATCTTCCATACAAAAGCGACCATTTAAAAAAGTCTATGTTAATCATAAGTTTTATAAGTTTTTCTTACAATGGGACTCTATGGGTGACAGATGCCACAGTGCAGTATCCGCTGGAAGCATCAGTCTAATGTATGTGGCCTAGCGCTTATGCTAAATGGAGACTAAAAACATGATGTGAACAGAGCCTTAGCATCATATAGAAGCTCATGGAGCAACTACAGGACTGAGCTGCAGGGACTCTGATATTCTGATGACCGTGTACACACAACTCAGACTAATTCTACTTATTCCAACTACGGTAACTTTGAATTCCTCTCATTTTCAGCTGCATCAGATAAATCTCTGTTAAGTGAGGCCTTGAAGGAATTTGAAGTGATGACCTGTGTGCAATTTGTTAATCGGGGCTCAGAATCGGACTATATCTATATAGAGTCTAAGGAAGGGTAAGTGGCTATACATACTTAAAGGGATGTTCTATATTTCACAACGCCACTGCTATCTGTTGACCATGTCTGGCACTACAGCCCCATTCAAGACCTGCAATACCAGGCACAGCCTGTGGACCGACAGTGGTGCTGGTTTTCAAACAAAGGACACAGTGATAAACTCTTCAAACACCTCACAAATACACTAAGAGCAGTGGTCACAGTTTAGCCTGGAAGCATTGATGGGGATGGGTGCAGACAGGGCAGTGTTAAACAATTGCAGGTGCATTTGTTCTTTAGAGGGATTTTTTTGTTTTATGTGCACAAAGCTTAGTTACAGTAAAATAGAAAGTTTTGAAGATTTCTAAAACAGTTCATGTTTCAACTGTTCAGTATTGTTCAGAGAATAAAACCTATGTTGGTTAGCTGCAGTCACAAGTCACGTCTACAATGGCAACATGTATGACATTGCGCGACAACAGTTCAAATACGTAAGCAGTGTAAATGTGGCAGAATGTATTAACCTTTCTTCTGACAGGTCATATCATACATGGCTGTTAAGAGCCATAACACAAGTCTGGCCAGGCACCACCTTTACCCTGGTCGGCTGTTCTTCTGCAGGTCATACATACAGGACAGTGTAGAGCCAATAACACAATCTGGCTCAGGCACCACCTTACCCTGTCTGGCTGTTCTTCTGCAGGTCATACATACAGGGCAGGTAGACCATACCACAATCTGCTCAGGCACCACCTTTACCCTGGTCTGGCTGTTCTTCTGCAGGTTATACATACATGGCAGTGTAGAGCCAATACCACAAGTCTGGCTCAGGCACCACCTTTACCCTGGTCTGGCTGTTCTTCTGCAGATCATACATACAGGTGCAGTGTAGAGCCAATATGACAGTTCTGGCTCAGGCACAACATTTACCCTGGTCTGGCTGTTCTACTGCAGATCATACAAACAGGTGCAGTGAAGAGCCAATACCACAATTCTGGCTCAGGCACCACATTTACCCTGGTCTGGCTGTTCTTCTGCAGGTCATACATACAGGGCAGTGTAGAGCCAATACCACAAGTCTGGCTCAGGCACCACCTTTACCCTGGTCTGGCTGTTTTTCTGCAGGTCATACATACAGGGCAGTGTAGAGCCAATACCACAAGTCTGGCTCAGGCACCACCTTTACCCTGGTCTGGCTGTTCTTCTGCAGGTCATACATACAGGTGCAGTGTAGAGCCAATACCACAAGTCTGGCTCAGGCACCACATTTACCCTGGTCTGGCTGTTCTTCTGCAGGTCATACATACAGGTCAGTGTAGAGCCAATACCACAAGTCTGGCTCAGGCACCACCTTTACCCTGGTCTGGCTGTTTTTCTGCAGGTCATACATACAGCGCAGTGTAGAACCAATACCACAAGTCTGGCTCTGGCAGCACCTACACTGGTCTGGCTGTTCTTCTGCAGATCACATATACAGGGCTGTGTAGAGCCACTACCACACTTCTGGCTCAGGCACCACATTTACCCTGGTCTGGCTGTTCTTCTGCAGATCATACATACAGGTGCAGTGTAGAGCCAATACCCCAATTCTGGCTCAGGCACCACCTTTACCCTGGTCTGGCTGTTCTTCTGCAGGTCATACATACAGGTCAGTGTAGAGCCAATACCACAAGTCTGGCTCAGGCACCACCTTTACCCTGGTCTGGCTGTTCTTCTGTAGGTCATACATACAGGCGGAGTGTAGCGCCAATACCACAAGTCTGGCTCAGACACCACCTTTACCCTGGTCTGGCTGTTCTTCTGCAGGTCATACATACAGGGCAGTGTAGTGCCAATACCACAAGTCTGGCTCAGGCACCACCTTTACCCTGGTCTGGCTGTTCTTCTGCAGGTCATACATACAGGTGGAGTGTAGAGCCAATACCACAAGTCTGGCTCAGGCACCACCTTTACCCTGGTCTGGCTGTTCTTCTGCAGGTCATACATACAGGGCAGTGTAGAGCCAATACCACAAGTCTATATTTACTATTTTGCCATAGGAAAACTTAAATTCTGTCAGTTCTCTATCTATAAAACACTAAAACGTAACTTTTAACCTCTATACACAGTATTTAAAAACCTGATTTCTAATCTCACCATTTAACCCTTTCTACTTCTGAAGGAAGGAATAGCTCCTTTTCCATTATCAAGTCTGGTGGAACCCCACCTACCAACAGGAAAGCCTTATATATACAGCAAATTATTAACTCCAGTGAGGGATCCCAAGCCTCCCTCTTGGACAATCGTCCCTAATCTAATGGGCACAGGACAAACAAGGCTCCCTTTTGACACCCTCTGCAGCGGGTGGCACTTGTAGACAGAGGTGAGAAATCACAATTTAAAACGTCATGCCTGACCTCCCCGACATGTTTCACCAGCTAACCTGGCTTCATCAGGGGTTAGAGGTCCGGTCCCATGTGGTCTAAGCTCACTTCCTTTTATATCATGTTAGGTACGCACCCTATTTAGGTGCTCACCAATTAGCCATCAGAGAATCCACAAAACCCACTCCCCCTTCCACTCTCCTGCACACACAAGTTCTATAGAAGCATCAGAGTTCACATAGGGTTTTTTTCTCTCCCCCCATCTCCCTCCTGCCCCCCCTCTGCCTCCACGTTGTCCCTCGTTTTCCCTGTGTCTTACAATGATGATAGGTATTGATTACGTGAGGCCACGGTTTTTATTTAACAAATTGGGATGTATGTACATTGTTTCTGTGAATGAGGGGGTTGTTGGCAGCTGGATCATGTGATATATGCACTCGCGTTGTTGTGGCGAGACACAGCCCGAGAGTGGATTACCATCTATTCATGTATACATTTATTTATATATAGATTTCTTGTTTCTGCTTGCGGCGTAGGTTTTGTGCTGGCCTTGAATACAATGTATGCAGTGCAGATATATGTAGATGCAATAGAGTATGAATGCACTAAAAATTTTGCATGATCCCATTGTGACGTAATGAATTAGGTGGCTAGCCATGACCTGTAAGAAAGAATCTTTAATGGGGAAGGTGGGAGGTGAAACTATGGGAGGGTGAGCTAACCATAGGGCCTGTAGCTTTATTAAAATGAATATGCATATTACATATAAAGGAGAAGTGCTTTATGGGAAGAGACTATGACAATAGTGTACAGTACAATGGAGTTTATATGATAATAGTGTACAGTACAATGGAGTTTATATTCCCAATGAATATGCATATTAGACATGCAAGAGAAGGGGTTTATGGGAGTTGATAAAGCTGGTAGTGTGCGGTGGAATGTAACACCTATTCTGCTTAGTCCGTTCTAGGTGAGCCACGTAGAGGCAATAATATGAGAGAGATGGGACGGAAGCCCATCACAGTCAGGGCTGCAATGTCTATTGATACAGTAAGCTGGCGTGGGCAGTACAGTAAGATGGGGCGTAAGCCCGCCATGGAGATGGTGAACTTGTCTGAGGATTGTTAGTTATGGGAGTATGGTGGCAGCTTTAGCAGCACATATTATTAGTGTGTGTGCGGGGGAGTGGGTTTTGTGTATTCTCTGATGGCTAATTGGTGAGCACCTGAATAGGGTGTGGACCTAACATGATATAAAAGGAAGTGAGCTTAGACCACATGGGACCGGACTTTTAACCCTTGATGAAGCCAGGTTAGCTGGCGAAACATGTCGGGGAGGCCAGACATGATGTTTTAAATTGTGATTTCTCACCTCTTTCTACAAGTGCAACCCGCTGCAGAGGGTGTCATAAGGGAGCCTTGTTTGTCCTGTGCCCATTAGATTAGGGACGATTGCCCAAGTGGGAGGCTTGGGATCCCTCACTGGAGTTAATAATTTGCTGTATATATAAGGCTTTCCTGTTGGTAGGTGGGGTTCCACCAGACTTGATAATGGAAAAGGAGATATTCCTTCCTTCAGAAGTAGAAAGGGGTAAATGGTGAGGTTAGAAATCAGGTTTTTAAATAGTGTGTATAGAGGTTAAGAGTTATACATAATAAAAGTTAAGTTTTAGTGTTTTACAGATAGAGAACTGATAGAGTTTAAGTTTGCCTATGGCAAAATAGTAAATATAGTGATCAGAAGTCACTCTCTGTTCTCTTGTGAGATTCCCTTTTTTTTTTGAGACTAATACCACAAGTCTGGCTCGGGCACCACCTTTACCCTGGTCTGGCTGTTGTAACTGTTCTGCACCTAGATTTGGCGTCAAACATCCATAAATGTGTCAAATTCTATGAATGTGGCGCAACTCCCCCATAATGCCCCCAATCTTTAAAAGTGTCTTTGGCGCATTACAAGGGGACTTATCGAGCCAAAGTTTGGAGTACGCATGCTCATACATTCTTTTTGGCTCAAGTACACCAGAAAACTGGCGCAGCCCTGTTCATACGTGTTACCCAATGTCTCTGGCCTTTCCATGTAACCTGGGCCAGCTGGTCATGATCAGGAGTTTCAGGAGATTAAATGAAAATATGAGATGTATTATCTTTGGCCGCTTTCCATACATTTTGTTTTTCAGGTAGAAAAACTTTTACCTTCTGTTTAGGATAAAGCTCAGTGTAGGACAAAGTGGAGTGAGTTTGGATGAAACAGCTCTCCCCTCCCATCCCCGCTTGATGCTGCCTATATTATGCTATACATTCCTGTACAGCATGTCAATGTAGGTGCTCATTGTAAGTGTAACAGGAGCCACGTTCCACTACACTGGTGAGTGGCTGGCACAGCATTGTTTTCCCTCAACACCCAACCACTTCACAAGAAAGTATGAGCCACAGTGTCCTCTACAGTGGAAGCAATTAGATGTCAGATCCCCTTGATTTGGCCAGCATACTGTATATTAATGGTTTAGCAAGTGATGTGATCATCCAACCATAGAATTTTATATATATAATATATATATTTATATATATATATATATATATATATATATATATATATATATAATATATATACTGTATATACACACATAATCACATAATTTCATTGGTAAAAGAAATGATATGAGTAAGATCTTCCAAGAGGAATGTTAATTCTACCACGACTGTGATGTGTGATATTTTTAATATCTTCTTATCTTATACACAGATGCTATTCTTATGTTGGAAGAACTACGGGCAAACAGACAGTGAGTCTTAATAATGCAACCTGTATGGTGTATGGCGTCATACAACATGAAATTATGCACAGTCTCGGTTTCTACCACGAGCACACCAGACAGGACCGAGATAGATACATTGACATCTTATGGAATAACGTGAATCCAGGTAACACGTTTGATTAAATAAAGCTGCCAAGCATCCATAGTGTCCAGCAAGAAAAGCCCTGGCCATGCAGGGTCAAGATCCAGAACCTGATAAACTCTTACATATGGTTGTAGTAATATACAATAACATTGTTTTTGTCTCTTCCAGATTGCAAGGATGACTTCTCAATTTATAAAGGGAATAACTTAAGCCTTCCTTATGATTATGCCTCAGTGATGCATTACAACAAGTGAGTCCAGATAATATATTTCTCTTCACTCCTTCTTCCATATATTGTTTCATATAGCAACACCATACACTGTTTTAATCATCCAATCCAATTTGTTAGGGCAATTTAGGGCAAAATGTCCGAAAATTGACATGACTGCGGCAGTTTTTAGGCATATTTAATCAGTGTAAAGTGCGCCTGAAAGTACGATCCTTTAAAAAATCTGACATCTGATATGCCTTGCATATAAACTTAATGTGCCTAAAAAGGCGCATTGCACAATCAAGGTGCATAGTGTATCATTACTAGTGCATGTAATGCGCCTAAATAGGCGAATTGCCTTATGGAGGTGCACAGCATATCACTGCTATTATATTACAATGTGTCGTGCCCGGTGTATAATGTGCCTAGTTTTGGTATATTACAGTTCATTTACATCGAGAATATGGCGTCAAGAGTATTTTTATCGCAAAATAGACCAAAAAAAGAAAAACAGCGCTTGCGTATTGGGACATGTTGCCCTAAGTATTTTTTTCCTAAGAGGCCTATAAGACTTTGGCCAAGTTATTTAGATACAAGGCTAAAGATGCAACGTACAATGGCTTGTTGGCTTTCCCTTGGCACCCACATTCCCTACCAGACCATCTATAGACCAGAAGGATGATGGTTTCGAAACTTATTCAGCTAATTATATAATTAAATTGTTTTCTTAACTAAAGTTACCTTGGGTCCTAATTTGGTGACTGGTACAGAGTTGTGTGAGGTGAAATGTGCATCAGTCTATGCTTAACTAAGTGATCTCCTGTTATACCCTGCAGTAGAAGCACAATAATGTCAGACCTGGGGGCCTTCATTAGGCTATGGCAATTGAATGGAAGCAACGTTATGATTAGGGATGGGAAGCAATCCTGTGGCAGAAGGGAAAATCACATCCCTTTCTAATGGTCTAGATGCTGTGGTCAAATTGACTTTGGCATCTAAATGGTAAAATGACTTGGATTGGAGAAATCCCCAATCCTGGCTGCTAACGGCAGGTACAAGCTGTAATTAATAGCCAGCACCCACCAGATATAGAGTGGACTCAGCAAATAAGTCTGCTTCATATGTCCTTAACGCCACCATGACTTAATATATCATGGGGCGTTAAAGGCTTAAAAATATTGTCTCATGAAGACAACACCATATGGCTGTCATAGGAGGGGATCCTTTCAGGGGCATAGCTATAGGGGGTGCAGAGGTAGCAAGGGCCACCTTTTGCTGCTATTCCTCTCTGTTAACTACATTGAAGTTAAGTTGAATTCTAAGCACAGTCTGACTCAATCCATTCATGTATTACATTGATGACCATTAATCTGATCATTTTAGCTGGCCATTTATTTCTCTGCAAATTCAGGCAGGGCAGCATGAAACTATATGTATGTACACGCAGTCCCCTGGTTACAAATGAGATAGGGACTGTAGGTTTGTTCTTAAGTTGAATTTGTATGTAAGTCGGAACAGGTATATTTATTAAATGTAACTCCAGCACAAAAGGTTTTTTTTTAGTTTTCATAGTGCAGGGAAGGGTTTTTAAATTTGTTTTGCTGTCTGTGCCCGTGTTAAGAAGATTTCACCTCCTGTGCTGCTGTGGCATGCTGGAACTTGTCATTCCACAGCTACTATTTGCTGTGGAATATGGAACTACAAGTGCCAGCATGCCCCATACGTCTCTGTTTGTAACTAGGGGACAGATGTAAGTCGGAACGGTGTAAGTTGGAGACTGCCTGTATATGTATCCAGGCTAAATATTTGTGGAGCTTTATACAAACCATCAAGAAATAGGAGTGGTCAACTCTTCTAATCGATACCAAGTGCAATGGTTATTCATGTATTTTACCATAATATGGAAAATGAAGTCAAATGAATGATGAGAGGTGTGTTCAGCACTGTATAGAGTAGGTTGGTGCCATGTGGACATTCATTGCAGCCTAATATCATATAAATTAGAAGAATCCATGACACTCAGAGGTTTCTTATGTAAATAAAGAGTTTGATATTTATTCCTCAAATCAATTCCACACTCCACAATCTTCATGTGATTTGCATGATTAAGGTCCTATACAGACTGAAACGTCATGTTCTCTGGAATATGCTACCACGGGCGATCAGGCACATTCACAACCCTCACAGTTTTAAGAGGGCCCTGAAAATACATCTTCTCGGTCTGGCCTACCAAGATCCCAACTGCTATCCCACACATCTGTCACTCCCTGCACTTGGCACTCACAGGCACTTATCTGTATATAGATGTACAGTCTGGGTGGCAGTTCATCCATTTTTCATGTAAACCACCCCCTATTTATGAAACATGGCCGGACCATTGTAAACTTGGCACTCTTACCGTATGTTTCACCCATACACCCAATAGTTTGTAAGCTCTCACGAGCAGGGCCCTCACACCTTGTGTCTCATTTGTAAGTACTTTTAATGTGTAATGACTGTATGTTTACCCTTGAATTTGTAAAGTGCTGCAGAATATGTTGGCGCTATAGAAATAAAGATTATTATTATTATTATTATTCCTTTGTATAGGATTTGTTGAATAAATACAAAACCCTTGATTGATAAAAGAAACTTGTCTGAGTGCTGTGGATTCTTCTACTTAATATAGTTAAATACCTATCCATTATGCCAGACAGAGTAGCAACGTTTCTTGCATGAACACCCTTCCTCAATCTTTGCAGAGATAGAAAGCATAGTCCTAGCATGCCACAGTGGCCTCTGGACACTCTTCTATTATGGGTCTTCCTAGTAACCACTTTTGTGCTACATGTGTAAGCAGTCTTGGATTTCTATCTCTGCCAAGACTAAAGTAGGGCATTCATGCCTGAAACATTGCTATCTGACACAGTGGATATGTATTTCATCACGACAAAATCATGACATGGAAATTAAAATAAAATTTATAAACAACCATTTCACTTACTTTCGATTGGAAGTGCCGATCACTATGGTGGTATCTATTGATGGTATCGAAGGTGGACCATCCCTGATCTGACACCTAAGTTCATCCTTTCCCAATAATTGTGCTGTCTGTACATCCAGTTTATGCCAATCAGCAATCACTTTTGTGACCTCCTATTTAAGTTTACAATACCATTAATATGCCAAATTCTTCATCATGTATTCTCTCTACAGGTATGCTTATTCCATAGATCAATCATTGCCTACCATAGTCCCAAAACCTGACCCTAATGTGCCAATTGGACAGAGATCCGGGATGACTAATCTGGATGTCATGAAAATTAATACTCTCTACAGCTGCAGTAAGTGGTTTCCTTACCATATTTGTTCTCTGGAATCCCAATATTTCTTATCTATATGTTATTTCATGTGAACTTTACCCTATTTGCTAACAATGTCCGTTTATATAAGACCTTTGTAGGGTAAAGCTGGTGAAGGACTCAGGAACATTTCATGGAAACAGTTTATCTGTAAGCCAAAGTGATGGAAACTGCCTCTGGCTCATTCAAGCTCCAGATGGGCAGGTAAAACTCATGAATATAGATAAAATTAATTTACACACAACAGATATTTTGAAACATTTCGTAGCTTGGTCTAAATTAATGGTCACTTTTTTTTTGTTTTTTCTAAGATTTTATTGCAAATTTCCTACCTTAATGTCGCATCTACTGACTACATCAAAGTCTATGATGGTATGAGTAAATCATCACCTGTCCTACTGGAGAAGACTCATGGAAATGGACCAGTCTCACTTCTGTTTTCAACGGGGCGAAATATGCTTGTAGAATTTGTGAGCAAAGACCGTTCAAACTTCAGTGAATTTAAAGGCTTTTACGTAACTCGTAAGTAGTTAAAATTCATGAAATGTTGGTCAAAAGTATATATTGCCAGTGAAACACCAGAAAAAGATCATAATGCAATGACCTGACAACCTCCTCAGCATTTACATTCGACTTAACCTGTCCAGTTATTGAGCATGTTCAGCTTCTCCAAAGTTCTAGGGTCAACGCTTATTTTATTTGTATTTCTAGCCTAAGTCTCAGTTTCTCTCCTAAATGTGTTAAAATTTTATTTTTTTGTTTGCCAAGTCTAGATAACTTTAGAGTGTGTTGTCAAGAATCTGATATTTATGGCCTACAGTATGTAGGGTCATACTGGCTGACTAGAGAACTAGCAGAGATTCCTGTCTGTCCAAGTATGGATACAAAAATCAGCCCTGATAGAGTATGACCTCATTCAGCTTATTTTGAAGCCAGTCACTTATTACTAAGATTTCTTATTGGTTGATGCACTTATAATCTTTAAGAGAACCCTGGGCATCATACCAAATGTTTTGATGACCCACACTCTCCGACCACAAATATTTACCGGAACCACTTAATAATAGTCATGTAGTTACTAGTTAATACAAAGAGAAAATACCTTACCATATTTATCACCATTATACTGCTATATACGATATATTGGTAGATACCAATGTACAAAGGCTCTGCAGACTGTATATTAACACCAAACAGCAACCAGATAGTGGTAGATAACAGTGTACAAAGGTTCTGCAGGCATACGTGATTACAGTGCACTGACATTTTGTTACTCACAGGTGACATTTCTCTGATGAGTTGTTCACTTTTCCTTTTCTTCTGCATCTGGTCCAGACCACCATGATGACTTCTCCTGGCCACTACCCATCCCTGCAGATTTGGACAAAAATATCTTAGAATCCTCACTTTTACAGCAACTTCCTCAATGTCCCCCACCACTGTACAAATTTTCCAGGGGTGGGAGAGTGGGTACAGGCCATAGCTTAGAGGCACAGTCTCCTAGAGGGGTGGGGAGGAACAGAGGACTAATCCCCTGGTGACTGTGCTACAGCTATGGCCTGTACCCCTCAGACTCATTTTACCAGGTAGGTAGGAGCTTCAGGTGGGTAGGTAGACAGAGCCCCAGGTAGGTAGGTAGACCCACGATAGGTTGGTAGGCCCTAGGTAAATTGGTAGGTCCTGGGTAGGTAGGTAGCCAGCAGTTACCAGCCAGGTAGCTAATTAGGCTATAGGTGGGTCCCGGGTGGCTAAGTTGGTAAGTTGTAGGTGGGCCACTGGAAGCAAGCAAGCTAGGTAGGCTGTAGGTGGGCCCCAGGTGGCTATGTAGGTAGGCTGTAGGTGGGCTCCAGATATCAAGGTAGCTAGGTAGGCTCTACCTGGGGACCAGGTAACTAAGTAGGAAGGCTGTAGATGCGTCTTAGGTAGTTAAATAAGTAGGCTGGGATTCATTAGTGGAAAAAAAAAGAATTAACTCACCTCTCTGCACATTCCCCCGATGTGATGGGTGGCAGACCGGCTTCACCAAGTGGAGGCCATTATAGGCAGCGCGATGATATATCGCTAGTGGCCAATGCCTGGTAGGCTTATGGCCTAAGGCCTTACACATAACAGGCTGAATTACAGAGCAGAGGGCTGGCGGCGCTCTGCTCTGCTCTGCTAAGAACACACAGTCCTGGGAATTGAGGGCATTTGCCCTGCCTCTAAACGTTTGGGGCCGAGGGCCTGGGCATTCTGAGGCAGGATGCGCTGGGCCCCCTGTAGTGGTGTGCCCCAATAGCAGATACTATGGCTACTATGGCGTTAGTTCTGATCCAGTTTAAGACCTAATGGGTACTACAGAATATGTGCAACGATAACAACAAAATGTACAGTGCAGTGCACTTGTTCAGTATAGATAGAAGCTGTTTATGATCATTTCATCTTTGACATTTGATCATAGATATGTCTCCCTGCAAATATCACTAAAATGGGGTGACTATCAGTCTTTAACCAGTGAATCATAGGATGAGGAAAAAGAAGGTATGGAGAGGGCCAAGAAGAAAGCAGATTCTACCAAAGCCTTATAACTAAAAATATGCAAAAACTTCTT